>CM048931.1:4437745-4662388 GCA_026686955.1 Epinephelus cyanopodus | reverse complement strand
CCTAGATTTGAACATTGTCAGAGTAGAGGCCTGTCTCACATCTTCAGAAAGACTGTTCCAGATTTTAGCTGCATAAAACTGGAACCCTGATTCCCCATGTTTAGTCCTGACTCTGGGCACAGCAGGAGGCCGGTCCCTGATGTCCTCAGAGTCCGCGATGGTTCATATGGCACTAACATGTCAGAGATGTACTTTGGTGCTAGGCCGTGGAGAGACTTGTACACAAGCAGAGCTTTTAAAGTCTATTCTCTGAGCCACAGGAAGCCAGTGTAGAGACCTGAGCACAGGACTAATGTGCTCGTACTTCCTGGTTCTGGTCAGGACCCGAGCAGCAGCATTCTGGATGTACTGCAGCTGTCTTACGGCCCGTTTGGAGAGGCCAGTGAGCAGGCCGTTACAGTAGTCTAACCTACTAGAGACAAATGCATGGATAAGTCTCTCCAAGTCAGGTTTAGACACTATACCTTTGATTTTGGCAATGTTTTTTAGATGGTAAAAGGCTGCTGATGTTATTGATTTGATGTGGCTGTTAAAGTTCAAGTCTGAGTCCATTATTACCCCGAGATTTCTAACCTGATTTGTAGGTTTTAGAGAGAGAGACTGCAGGTGACTGCTGACACTTTCTCTTTGTTTCTGTGGACCAAATACGATGACTTCAGTCTTGTCTGAATTTAGCTGGAGAAAGTTATTTTGCATCCACACACTGACCTGTTGGATGCAGTGACAGAGTGAATCTACTGGTCCATATTCACCTGCTGTCAGTGAGACATAGATCTGAGTGTCGTCTGCATAATTGTGGTAGGACACATTATTACTTTGTATTAACTGGCCTAAAGGCAGCATGTATAGATTGAACAGAAGGGGTCCCAGGATTGACCCTTGGGGCACCCCACAGGTCAAGGCCATGTGGTCTGAGGCACAGTTACCAATTTCAACAAAGTACCTCCTGTCTTCTAGATAGGACTTCAACCAATTTAGAGTGCCAGATGCCCAGTCCTCTCTGTAACAGGATCTCATGATCGACAGTGTCAAAAGCAGCACTCAGATCTAGCAGGACTAAAACTGAGACTTTGCCTACGTCAGTGTTCAGGCGGATGTCATTTGTCACCTTAATAAGAGCAGTCTCAGTGCTGTGATGGGGTCTAAAACCTGACTGGAAAACATCAAAGGAGTTGTTCATTAGGAGAAAGTCAGTCAGCTGTTGGTAAACAACTTTCTCAAGGACTTTGCCTAAAAACGGCAGATTTGAAATGGGCTGGTAGTTGTTCAGTACTGTGGCATCAAGACTGCTCTTTTTTAGGAGAGGCTTAATGACCGCAGTTTTCAAGGCCTTTGGGAATGTTGTAGACTGTAATGACATGTTAACTATGTGAGCGAGTGGTGGTAACAAACTGCTCAGCACAGACTTTAGAAATCTAGTGGGTAACACATCAAGGCAGCATGTAGATGAACTCAGACTGGTGATGATCTCTTGGACAGTTTTGTCAGTTACAGGTGCAAAATGAGTCAGCTCTAAGTGTCTTGGTGGCTGCAGGGTTGCTATTGGTGTTGTGGAAATGATGGCATTTTTAATGGTCTGAACCTTGTCGCAAAAGAATACTGCAAACTCATTACACTTAGATGTGGAGATCAGTTCCAACGGCAGTTGAGCTGGAGGGTTTGTTAATCTGTTCACTGTTGCAAATAAGACACGCGAGTTGTTACCGCAGTTTCCAATAATTTCAGAAAAGTACCTCTCCCTTGTTCTACATGAGATCTGGTTGAACACGTACAGCTTTTCTTTGTAAATTTCATAATGAACATGAAGCTTTGACTTGCGCCATTTCCGCTCGGCCCTCCGGCACTCCCTTTTCTGTGCCCTGACCGAGTCGTCATTCCTCCATGGCGCCTTCTGCTTATCTTTAACCATTTTAACCTTCACAGGGGCAATGGTGTCCAGAACAGTCAAAACACTCAAAGTAACAGAGTTCAACAAATCATCAACATTAGAATTAGAACATGAGGCATTTTCAAAGTTTATCATTTCCATGAACAGAGTGCCTGTGCTGTTATTTATGTGTCTCCTCCGAACAACTGCAGGACCAGCCGGTGGTTTGGGAGAAAAGAACGTAAAAGAACCCTTTCTCCTGGGATCAGGGGGACGTGTTTACTCTTCGAGTCATACCTGGCTTTGTCCATTTGCTGCCGTTGGTGTGTCTGCGTGGCAACATGTTGATAGGCCTGTATTAATGTTTGGTGGTGTGCTCGCACCCAGCCATCCAGGTTGTAGCGGGGTCTTGTGTTTGGGGCTCCCAGAGACATCTCCACGGGTAGTCTGGCATGTCGGCCATGAAGCACAAAGTGGGGAGTCAGACCAGTACAGCTATGTGCAGTGTTATTGTAGGCCTGCAACAATGCTGGCAACTTCTAGGCCATTGTGGATGCTCAGCCTCTTCCAGGGACCTGAGGAGGGAGATCAGAGTTTGATTAAACTGTTCACATGCTCCATTACCTTGGGGGTAATAAGATGTTGTCCGCACTTTGTTGCAACCATAGAGCTGGCAGAGTTCGACCATGACTGCTGACTCAAATGCGGCCCCTTTATCAGACAAAATCTTTTCAGGGCATCCCCAAGTCTGGATCAGGTTGTGCCACAGAACCTTAGCTGTGGTTACTGCTGTTTGATCCCGGGTCGGCACTGCCCAACTGTACCGGGAAAACAAGTCTATCATTACAAGAATGTGTTGATAGTAGTCGCCTGACCTCCCCAATGACAAATAGTCCATAGCCAAAATTTCAAGGGGATAGGAGCATTCAATTGGATGGAGTGGGGCTCTTACCTCCGGTCGGGCCTTACTTTGGATACACTGGGCTGCCCAGTTGCTGGCATTCTGTTTGGCCAGAAGAAGCTCCTCCTCAGGGCAGCGTCTGTGCGGGCAGCACTCATATGGCCCGTAGCTTGGTGGTACTGTTGCCAGACAGTGTAAGTCCAGGCTGGTGGGACAACAACCTGCCAGAAGGGATCTCCAGTGTGGCGATTTCTCACCTCTCTCTGCAGAACACCCTCCTCCAGTCGCAGGCATCTCCACTCTTTCACCAGTCGCTTAGATGTTGCAGAGGCCCTCTCTCACTCTTCAGTTGGTGGTGGCTTGCCTCTCTGGAGCCACAGCCACACTACTTTTATGGCAGGGTCCTCTTGTTGTCTGCTTACCCACTGACTCTGTGGCTCTGGGGCTGTCTGAGGATTGTCAGTGGTTACTGGGAGGGCTACTGTCTCCCCTTCCCGAGGAGACCTGAGTGGCTCCTGGAGGCCTTCGGTAGCCACTGGATGAGCTGCTGTCTCTCCTTCCTGTGGAAACCTTGATAACACATCTGCATTCTTGTTAGCAACACCAGGTTTGTATTTAAAGCAGCTGTGCGGAACTTTTTACCATTAATAAAACTGTCCCTAATTCGTATCACCCCCTCTTGGAGACACGCATAGTTATTTGAACCCAACAGCGACAGAAAATCCTTTCTCTATATGGCTATTTAGCGTAGCCTGGCTCGGGTCGGGCGGACAGCGGAAGTCAGAAAACCAGAATGTGGCACCTGGAGGCGGAAGTAAGTCTGCAAGCCCGTAGCAGCCCGCAGCCAATTAAACCACAGAAGAAGAAGGAGCTGTGTTTACTGTTTACAGAGAGTGTAAGCGGTACGCAGCGGGCATTGCAGATCATATAACAGGTTAGTTGTACTTTTTATGTCATGGCGGATAACAAAGGAGCACCACCTAAAAGAAAAAGAACAGAAGAAGGCTAAAGGGGACGGGAACTGCCCATCGGTTCGACATCCCATTGTTCCGACCATATTAAACTCAAGTTCAGCACCACGGACAGTCGGACTAATGGGATGTCAAATCAATGGGTTGTCGAACCAATGACATGGACCCAACGGGACAGTGATAGGGCTCGAGCCAAAACGCGTGTAAACCTCGGTCGGGCATTCACCAAGTGGAGAGAGCTGAGAGAACTGAAAGGTTTTAAAACTGATCCTGAGTTGGCCCTTTTCCTAATCAACAGGTATGTATTTTTTGTTTTTATTTAGAGAATAAACCACAACTTGTTAGACGTTGTTTCACTTCAATATATGACGACATGAAAGTTATAAGCAAGCTAAATGTAACGTTAACTGATGTGAACCGCTTTTGTCTAGTAATGTTACAACAAAATTATCTGTGACTGTGACCATGAACACAAATATACAGCAGGCAGTTGTCCTCAGTAGTAAAGTAAGACCTGTTCATAAATGTTCTGGTGTAGCTCTGCATTACTTATAAACTAAGTTGTGAGTAATGTTAGCATGTTAGCATGTTTCCACTAATTACTTGGACTGACCTAACGTTAGTAGCGTTAGCTTTGCAAGCTAAGGTTGCAGGTTACAGCTTTGCTGTGTTAGGATTAGATAAGAACAGAAACACAACAGGAGAATATACTGAGTAATTTTGCTGTTTCCACTAATTACATGGACTGACCTAACAGTAGTAGCGTTAGCTTTGCAAGCAAAGATTGTAAGTTACAGCTTTCAGGAGAATTTCCTGAGTAATTTTGCTCTTATTCATGAAAATTTTGCTACTTGTCTGTGAAGGAGACTTGAGAAAGTAATGTACTTGTATCTCAGTTAGTATTCAATAACAGTCCTAAGCTGCTGTTTGTAGAGCTTTGATTGTAGTGTGTGAATCAACATATTTTATTTGTAAATTTGAGTCATAGATCTAATCATCACACAGTGACCAAACAGCATTGCAAACAACAATCCATAAGATATATCTCATGTATTGTTTACTGACTGAGTGTTTGGTTATTCTTCTCCAGACTATTATTCTCTCACTTTTAATTTTAGATCAAATTGATGAAATGTGGATACTGTCTTGCAGCTATGAAAAGGGCATAGTGTCAGTACCAAGCAGTGAGGCAGCCTGTAGTGCCCCTCAGGTCTTTACTGGCTTACAAACAGACTGGGACCATGCTGGGAATGTATTTTTTTCATTAGAATATTCTATAATATTTTCTTTGTCTGACTGCCATTTATATGTCTGAGATAAGGATTACTGACTGGTTATTCTCCAGAATGTAATTCTCTCACATTTTTTTCCTCTCATTGTTGAAATGTGGTCCTGCAGCTATACAAAAGGCCCAGTAGTATTGACGCCAAGCAAACCCTCAGTCTCTGGTACACCTCAGCTCTTTTCTGGCTTTGGAACTGATTCGGATGCTGGGTATATCATTTTGTATTTGGACATTTCATAATCTATAAAAAAAGGCATTAAGAGTTATACATACAACCACAATGTGCATTTGATAGAGGAAACAGTGCTATCGAAAACATTGCGTCTCACTCAGCACGTAAGTGCCTCTGTTAATACCACTTTTGGTTCTCTTTGTAATATCACCTTTATTCATTGTTTTTCCTTCCAATGGCCATTTAGAATTGAGTTGGAGGAAGACATGTCTGAGGCACCCATAGAGGAATGCGAGACATCTGATGATGAGTATGTTCCATCCATCTACATAAGGTAGAGAACAATTAAAATATTGTAGTCCTGAATGATAGTGTTATTTATGAAATCCTAAATTCATTCTGATGTTGGTTTGTGTAGCTGTGCAGTCCTCTCTTTTTTTTTTAACTTTTTTAACATTGTGCGCAATACTGCACCTATACTACTATAGAGCAAGAGTCCAGAGATATTGTCCACATTGTAACCATAGACAAGAGACAGACGAATCAGAATTCAGTGACTATGGAGAAAGAAGGGTTCATCAAGACCATGGATGCTCTGCTGCAGGAAATTCCAGTGAAAGAAGTGGTCACAGATGCCCACAGACAAATTACTGCATTACTTGGTTAATACATGTCCTCACTTGAGTAATCAATATCTACAATATTCAAATATTTACATCTGGACTCTATGCTTTGTCCTTTACAGATCCGACTAGGGGAAAATACAGACAGTGGGGTCTTCATCACTCCCTGGACATTTGGCATGCAGCCAAGAACCTCGCAAAGAAACTGAAGGCTGTATGACTTTCTAAAAAAAAAATCTGTCATAATCACAATGTCCAAGTGTGTCAGCTGACATATTGTAAATGCAGTTACTAGAATTCTGTCCTGATTTGTTTGTTCATACAGTTTTTTCATTTGCTGTCTCTCTTAGGCTGGTTCAATCAAACAGCAGTCAGCAATCCTGCAGTGGCTGAGACACATTGTCAACCATTTCTGGTATTGCTGCAAACAAGCCACAGCGGAAGAGAAATTCAAAGTATGTGTTTACAGAACTACACTGGCTATTATCATATTATTTCTGTTATTGATTGTTCTTTATCTGACATGTCCCCCTTCTCAAATTGTTCGTAATTTTGTGGTATAATCTGTAATGCACTTCTTCCCAGATAATGTGGCATGGTGTTCTACACCATGTAAGGGACAAGCACCAGTGGTCTTTTGCCAGCTGCGAACATGGTCCACTTGAGGACGCCAGCAGAGACAAGCCATGGATGGTGCAAGGTTCAGTACACCGATTGATTGCTATACATTTTTTTATCACAGTAAATCCTTGAGTACCGGGCGGAGAACTGGTTACCATTGCATTTAAAAATATTTGTTTCACAGGTTCTCCAGCACACCAGGCTTTGACGGCAGTTGTCATTGATAAACACTGGCTCAAGAATGTGAAGAAGTTTCTCAACTTTCGGTAAGATGGCCACAATTTCAGAAAAACAAGATTTTTTTTTTTTTCATTTATTCCTGTCAATAATGCCAATGGTTGATTTACTATCTGTCTGTTTCTAGAACAACATTGGACCTTGAAGGTTTCCAGAACCACATACTCATGTATGCTGGAAAACGATTTGCATACAGCCCACCAGTGTATGAGGCACGCACTCTCCTTGCAGCTATTGACTACAACTACCACAACAACCGACCTGCTGCACTGAATTCTGAGGGCAACAAGATGTGAGTATTTTTTAAAAAAATAGTTCATGTCAAGCATCATAGACATTTTTGTAAATTTCATGGATGCTTATTGAACCACATTATATATAGCACAGTAAAGGACATCATTTATTTATTTTTTAAAAGCCATTCAAATACACTTTACAGCTGTACTTTTTCTTTTAAAAACATTGTTCACGGGACATTCTTGCTACCTACAATGAGAAGTTTATTCTGTTATGTGTCCCATGACTTTGTTGTGTAGTACTTGCCCAACCTTGGAAATAAGTGGACATAAGCTTTGAAAAAATTATGAACAGAAACGTTGATTTGTAAAATGTCAATTCCTGTTTTTCCACAGGAACAAAAGGCACTACAATAAAAAAATGAAAACTTGGAGTGTTTACACTGTGAAGACTCCAAAGACATACAGCTACATACCAGCACTACAAAGGAGTATCCTCACACAACCCCTGACATCTGGGAAGGGACTCCCCAAAACAAGACCCTTGAGGCCAGATGACCCAAGGACACTTGGTCTGCCAGCTGAAGTTCCACCACCAACAGCAGAAATCGTGCATGCACGGATCCAACGAGGAGAGGTATGTACACACAACCACATCTATATCTTACTCTCTTTTATGTGTGTTCATATTTTCCCTGCATATTTACTAACTGAAGAATTTTTTTCTGGTGTGGCCACTGCGATTTTTGTCACAGGAATGACACGCCAATTATAAAATATACTTTCCATTAGAATAACAGCACCTGCATAGGACCCAGCATGAACTTATAAAGTGCAAACTAAAGGGACAATTTTGAAATGAGAATATGAATTGTAATGTGCTGCTTTCACTTTTATCACTACTGCCTCTGGAGGCCTTAACTTCAAGACTTTTTCGTGGATCTATGACTGTATTGAACTCCAGATCATAGCACTGCTTTCTGTACTCTTATAGTTACTATTATCTACTATTGTACATTCTAACAAATGTAAATATTAGAGATGTCCGATATTATCGGCCTACCGATATCATCGGCCGATATTGGCATTAAAATGTAATATTGGAAATTATCGGTATCGGTTTTTACTTTTTTAATGAAACAACTTTTACACAGCATGCACATATTATATATCAAACTCTTCAGCTACTTCTCCTCTTACTCAAAATGTCAAAATATGAGAGATGTGGTGTATAGTTTTTGAGATATCTTTGTTTGTTTGTAATATGTGTAAAGTTAGTTATCTAAAATGATTTAGTTTTCTTTTATTTATTTTTTCTGAGAGGGGGGACCCCGCATATATCGGTATCAGTTGATATCGGTATCGGAAATTAAGAGTTGGACAATATCGGTATATCGGATATCGGTAAAAAAGCCAATATCGAACATCCCTAGTAAATATTCTGCTGATTGTGTGCAACACACTTTTTCTTTACACATACAGACCCAATAATAATCAAGATATGCTGATCTCTTCTGTACATAACAATGTACACAATGTAACACATTACATAATTTATGTTGGGGGAGCTCACTAATTAGTTATCTTCTCTCTTCTCACTGTTACAGAACGTGCCTTTGTAAAATCTCAGGTCAACACACTGCCGCCAAGGAGAAGACAGCAGGATATCCGATGTAAACGTTACTTATACAGTAGTAATAATAATTATAGACAAAACTGTAAAACAAAAGTGTTTATTTTTTTACCCCAAAAAAGAATAAATAAAGACAAAACAGACTTTGTGTTTTATTTGGAACTTGAAAACTGTTGGACAAACCCAAAATACAAAAAGCAGCTAATGATAAATCTAAGCAAAATAAAAACAAATAGACAGTAGGCCTATAAATAAATTGTCCTTTGAGGTATGAAGCCTGTGTATTGTCCATGAGCATCAGGGGTCCGTTTCACAAAGCAGGTTCAACAAACTCTGAGTCTAATCCTGAACTCTGAGTTGATCTACTCTGAGACAGGAAACTCTGAGTTTCCGGTTCCAGAACAGCTGATTTGAATCAACTCGGAGTAGTTTCACCTGGAGTTAAGCGCGTGCACCACAACTATAAAAAGCCAGCATCAATGGAGCCCCGATTCGACGAGTCACCATGGCAACGGGGAAGAGGAGGGCTGCGTTTTTCACCCCACTAGAATTAGAAATCTTAATGCGCTCATACAGCGAGTTTGAACACATTTTCAGGAAGAAGTGCAACACCGCTGCAGCTGCTAAAGACAGGGAGATGGCGTGGGAGAACATTGCTGCTCGGGTCAATGTGTAAGTTTAAATGTGGTCCTTTGCAATCACAATAATATAAAAGGGAAAACTGCTTGAATGGTAGCCTATTAATTTATTTCATTTAGGTGCAATCCCGCGGGGGAGAAACGCACTTGGCAACAGCTGAAGATGAAATATAAAAACATTGTTCAAACAGGTAAGACCTCGGCATAATCTCATGGGGATACCTCATTTTGATCACGTTTTACACTGTAAAGTAAATATTAAGTGGCTGTTTGACTGTGCAGTTGTTTTATCCCCAACATAATGCTGTTTTCACACACATAGGCTAAATGTCTTCTCATCTATATCATGTTCTGTTAAATAATTAAGCCTATTTAAACTAACAAAGACTTCTACTCAGCCAACAGAAAGAAGGCAGATGCCTGTAAAATGGGTGGTGGCCCAGCACCGCCACCTCTAACGGAGGCAGAAGAGCTGGCCCTAAGCCAGAATGTAGGAAGGCCAGTGGCTGAGGGAATCCCTGGAGGGAGCTCATCTTCTGAGCCCAATCCCCAAGACACAAGTGCCTTTATAAAATGTAATATGCCTAGGCCTATATATCTTTTTTGAGTCTATTCATACAAATATTTATTTACCTTTTCATGTCTTTTTTTTCTTTTGTCCCAACAGATTCTGGTGGTGCTATCTGCTTGGTGGAGCCCCCTCACGCCACAACAGACCTTGTAAATGTAATTAGGCAATACTCCAAAGACTTTGCCAAATGGTAGTTTAAGTATAGGGCCTACTGAAACATATCACTCATCTAGGATGAAGAGGATGAGGAAACTGTGTCTGCTGCCTTTACAGAGGGGGATCCAGAAAGGCCTATAGAGGTAACATCTTTATGTTACTGATAGATCTCTTCCCATTCACATTTCTTACCATTCTGGTGGAATATGGAGTGTGACATTTAGCCTACACTTAAGTATTAACACATTCTCATCCTTTTTAACAGAGCATGGCTGGGCAGCAGCAGGAGTGTCCCTCAATTTCCACTGCACAGATTGACACAGTGAGATAGATGTTCAGTAAACACCAGAGGTTCATTCTGTGGAATTTATGTGCAACTGCATAATTTATTGCCCTCCTTATGCATTCCCAGTTACCTGTTAAAGAAGTTTACAAGACTCACCTGCTAAAAAAAATACAAAAAATGGACAAAGGAATCCTATACTTGGACTGCCAGATTAGGAGGGCAGATCTGGAAATTGAAATACTGGAGGACAAGTTAGAGGTGGGTGCATGGTCACAGATGAATTATGTTAATTATGTTAACTATTGGAACTAAACTAGCTTTTGTATTTGTAGGAAATAAAGAAGACCAAATGAAATGTGTATTATGTCTTTATTTGACTGCTGTGGTGGTTGTGGTGGTGATGATGGTGGTGACTTAAACTCTAAAGTGATTATGGCATATGGTGTCACTGACTGCCATCCTGGATAGCTGGCAGGTGGATGGGGTCATCATCAGGGTCTTCAATTTGTAGGGCAGGGTGTTGCTCTCCTCTAATAGTGGCAATATTATGAAGAACAACACATGCCACAATAATATCACAGGCCCTCTCAGGGGTCACCCTGAGGCAGGGGCAGACTGGCCATCTGGAGGTTCTGGAGAATCACAGAACGGCCGGTACTGCAGGACGGCCGGCGGCCGCCACGCATTCATCACTGTTTTTTTTTTTTTCTTTTTTCTTTTTCTCCCTGATAATCTACTGTTCCACATCCAGTCCGCTAGATGGCAGCCTTTAAATTGGATGCCAGCCGGCCCATAGATATCTATGAGCTGGCCGGCCGCCAATCAAATTGAAGAAGAAGGAAGCGCATATGTCACGCAAATTGAGCGGCCGTGTGCAGCAGGTGCAGATGGGAGGGACCGCGTGCAAGATAACAATATGGATACTGGTATTAATCCAAAAAAACGGAAAGAAAAGGGTGGGGCTGAGAAGGTGAGGGTAAAAACAAAGGCGATTAGAGAGTGAAGCCTCTATGAGTTATGATAAATCACAGTGTTAAGAGGCTGTAATTATACAGTTTAACTTGAATACTCGCTGAGAAATAAACGACACAGTCCGGATGTCTCTCTGCTGAACAATACAATGCAGGTGGCTGCCTGAAACACAACAAGACATGGTATGAGACTCATACCATGTCTTGTTGTGTTTCAGGTCGTTTATTTCTCAGTGAGTATTCTACACTCTGCTCCTAACACAACATCTATCCAACATCGGTGCTTTTGCTATAATTTGGAAGGTATGGTATCGTGTTAAGATTTAAGTATTTTGACACCTGTGTTTGGGGCTGATGACTTTCCGCGCACCAGTTGTTGTGGGCTGGGCCGAGTCAAAGTCAAGGGCTGTTTTTTAGTCCCAGTCCGCCCCTGTCTTTCTGTAGTGTGCTGCACACTTTTCGCAGGATTTTTGTCTTCTTTTTCAGCTCTTCTATTTCAGCTTCAGCTGCTTTTCTCTTCAGGGTTTGTGTGGCATTCTCTTTTTTCTGATGTTGTTGTTCAAGGTAAATCCTGTACTTTGACCTGGCGGAAGCTACAGAAGCCAGGAGCTCCTTGGTCAGAGGTACCTTTAGAACACCCCCACAAACACTGACCTTGTCGCAGATCAACCTCAGAGCCTCCATCGACTCTTCAAGTATATTGCAGGTTTCAACCTGCTTGTTGACTGAGAATCCTCTCTCTACTGTGGCTTGACCATGGGACAGGAGCAGAAGGGTTTGACAGAACTTTGACACTTCAGGGTAAGACTTGAGTGCTGAGTGCAGGAACACATCAACCCGCTGCTGCAGTGGCTGAAAAGAGAGGAAACGCTCATCTCTAGCCTCAACAGTGAGAAAGTTCTCAAACTGTTGGACGATCACATCACCTGCAACAGAGGAATTAAATCAGTAATTACTAATGTGTTCAATTCTATTCCAGACATTTAGTTCATCATTCACTTGACAAATACATGGCTCACAGCATCTGCACACATAAAAACATAAGCTATGTAATGTATCTTTCATAAGTGTTTAATCTTCTAGAAGCATTTGGGAGCTTAGACAATTCCACACCAATATAAAAATGCACAAAAATGAAACTGTCTTGCAGAATTTCATCAGATGGAAGTACCTACATATAAATATGAGATATTACAGGCCATACAGTGACCTATCCACTTCTACTTTCATTATACTGTACTTTATTTTTCCTACCAGCTGAGGCACCTCCTGTCAACTGACTGTCCTGTAGGAATTTCTGGACTGTAGTCTTCATCATTGTGAGGCACCATTCTGGATCTCTGATCATGTTCGTGGAATCCAAACATGCTATGGCCCTGAACACTGGAAATTTCAAGGGGCTTTTCTCCTGCAGTTTCTTAACCATGGTAACCAGACCCTGGGAACACTCTTTCCTGAAGAGCACAGAAAGCTCCCCTACTCTGCTTCCTGGCTTGCTCTGAAGTGCCTGACAAATAGAACATAAACTGTAAACCTATGCTGTAAATGGTATAGAAAGTCAAGATTTAGAAAAGGAGTTTTAATATATCTATTTGAAACAGTACATACAGTAACTGCTGTTATCATTACTAGCAGTACAATAAAATGCTAAAATGTTAGCTATCAACATTTACACTATCTGGTTGGATAGGTATACAGCACAAAAATTCATGCATTCATTCCTACAAAGACAATATATCAGAATTACCTTGATGGCAGATTCAGCACCCAGGCCTATATCAGCATTCATAACGGGGACCCAGTTTGCCTCATCAGCCACATCTACTTTGGTCAGCTGCAGGGGAGTGAGGTCCTGCAGGAGCTCCCTCTTCACAAACCGCCTCAGTAGACTCTGAAGATATAGTAAGCAATCAGTGTAAGAACTCTTCATATAGATTAATCATATTCAGTTGATTTAGGCCTTATTGTAATTATTACCTTTAGCAGCTCACTCAGATCTTTGGCCAAGAAGGGCAAAACTGGCTCACCAGTCTGATATTTCATCAGTAAGGGGTTGAAGGTCCTGGATATTGCCATGAAGAACTGGAGTTTGGCGTTCAGTGTGTGCCGCCTCAATGGTGTCATAAGAGGCAGTGCCCGGATGGGGGAGCTTCTTTTTCTTGACAGCATCCATGTACTGCATAATCAAATTAAATTTTATTGACATAGTTAGCATCTCAAAACACTTCATATGGGGTTTCCCTGGGGAAAGCAAAAAAGTCTCAATTTAGGAGAACTATAATATTCATATATATTTGCTGCATAACCAAACAAAACATAAGATAACAAAAAACATGTGCATAGGAAAACAGTACTTTATAAGAAATGTTGCACTGGCAAAAATTGAGGGAAACAGTAAATAAACATATACCTTCATAATCACTGGCCAAACTTGAACTGCCCTCTCTGCCACAGGGAGATTTTCAACCCATCTGTGGCCACAGAATGGTAGCGGAAAGCTGGTCGACCCAGTCAAGGCAGAGAAGTCCTCCCTCCTAGCTGGAACATTGTGAAAGAGGAAGTGGAGAGCCCTAAGGAGCTTTTCAAGCTTCCACATAGTAAAGCCTGCCTTTACTGCATTGTGGAGGGTGTGAAGCCCACAGCTTCCAGGCTTGACCAGTTGAGCTCCATACAGCTCTACATGCTCCTTCTGGAGTAGGTCTCCAACTTCAAGTTGACACTGGGACCATCCATACTGATTGAGACGAGCTGCCTCAGATTCAGTTTTGCAACACATTCCTGTAAATTTACACAGTAATCACTTAAAATTATGAAATTATGTTTGTTCTTGAAATACAGTCATTCAAATCAAATAAAATATAGTATTTTTCATACATAAAATTGCATCACAAAGTGCTTGTTAAGTCTCTCTCACACACTCACTCACTCACACAGTCACACACCCACACACACAATGAATGAAATGCTAGCAGACTAGTAGGCAAATACAGTACACTTACTTTAATATGATGCAACAGGTCCTCAGCTGTTCCATGTCCCAGAAATTGACTGCCCAGATACCTGGACTGGACAAAGTCATCCTCCCAAAAACGAACGTGGACGTCCAGCTGCTTATTTTTAGTTGACTGGTTCAGGGACTTGTCGAGCATCAGGACAAACGGCCCAGCTTTGTTGATGCTCTCAACAAGCTATTGCTTAAAATATGGTGCCAGCCCAAATCTCATCATGTGTCCCGTTTTGTCTTTGCCACATGTGAACGTCCTAGCAATGTCCGAATCCCGAAACATTGACTTAAATATCTCAGAGATTCCTTCGTTGGAGTTCAACGAGTGGTGACTAACAGCTGTGTGGAGACACCAGATAACCTCGGCACACATCGTTGGTCCGCCACCCAGAGCCACCCTTAGGTCGGCAGACGTTGCTGTCACAGTCGCAGATGTGTTTGCTAGCTCAGTTGTCAAGTTAACTGGTCGTGGCACTGGATGACTGCAAAAACTTGAAATTGAGAGCTGCCGCTCTCTGTAGCTAACGGCAGCCTTGTGGCTAGCCCCTTGCATGTGGGATTTGATTGCATTTATTCCCATCGAGGCTACGCTTATCCTCTTTTTACAGGATTTGAAAAAGGCTTCCCGGTTGTTACCTTCGACCGCCTTTATCCAATCTTTGAACTCCTCCATCTCCAGCCATGAGTCAGCAAACTTGCATTTCCCCATTTTCTTTGTGTTTTGCTCCTGTTTGGCGCCTGGACGTGCGCCGTCGCGTGACGTCACACAGGTATGCGCATGGCCCTGAGTGGCAGTCCGAGTGTGCCTACCTACACATTGTTGTTTATAATAGTCACAAGGAGGAAAATAAATTATACATTCATGTATACTTGAGCTTGAATGCCAAGAAAATTTAATACTTAATAAAATCGCGATTAAGACTTTTTAATACTTTTTAATGGCCTTAATTTTCCCACATTTGATTTATCAACTTTTAATACTTTTTAAGACCCCGCGGACACCCTGTAGTGGTGTGTAATGCCTGCCAATGTAATAGGCTAACTGTCCACAAATGTAATAAATCATAAATGTAATAAAAATCTGCAGTATTTAATGTAATGAACCCACAAATGTAATACATTTTCCACAAACGTATAGCCGCAGCCTACTACAAACGTAACACGCGATTTCCCACAAATGTAATTATGTTTATTTATTACGTTTGTGGGGAAGTGAAAATCTTTATTGTAATAACTTCCCACATATGTAATAATACAATAAATAAAGGTCATTGTGGTTGTCTGTTTGCCTATACACCTGCTACTACTCCTGACCGTGGGTGCAAAATCCAGCTGCTGACTCTCCGCTCCGCAGTAAAGTAACATTTCAGGGGGGACCAGGCAACTTTCCCCTTTCAGTAAACACAGAGCAGCGTTGCCACTAAACAGCTGCAATGTCTCTATGCAAAGGCTGTGAGGACAGTTGCATTTATCTCATGACGGGAAATCACATCATCTGCTATATGTGATGTGCATGCCCTTATTTGGATAACACATCCTGGTATTCCCCACACATGGGACGATGTTTCAAGTAGTGGGGGCTGCCAATAACTGAATGAATGAATGAATGAGGGACATCATTGTATTTTTTTCCCTGCTGTATAGCGCATTGCACATAGCCAGTAGCCAGCAGCCTAGTGAGGGGCTGACATAAGCTACACACAAATAAAACATTAAGAAGTTCTAACAAATGCAAATTTTATTGCATTTTTTCCATAAAGAGCCCAACAGTAGAATTCACCACATGACAAAAGCAGACAAGAACTATTGTAGTTTGAGCGCTGTCCTTGGTGCTGAAGATGCAAAAACAAACAAATGTCTATACTCAAAAACTCACTACGTCTGACGCAACGAACCAAGACAGTGTACATGGATAAAAAAACAACATCAGCCTGACTGACTGGACTGTCTGGACGAGGAGGCAACAGCATTTGTATTTCTTCCTCAGGATCATTGTCTTGTAAAATGTCACTACCAAAACAAGAGTGAAAGGCAAATGATAATAAATAAATTAAAGAAGCAACAGATAGGATTTGGGGTTTTGTTAGCTTGGCGCCACCTAGTGTCAGCAGTGTTGCTCGCAGAGATAATCAATAAAATGTAGGCTGTAAAGCCACCAGTATACCTCTATGTATATGTAGAATTGAAGTGTGTGGACACTCTACTAAATAAATGAGTAAAGCGACAGAGCAACAATTATCAGATTTATCTGAAGAAAAAAGCAAATAGTAATGCAAATAATTATACCAGAATGCACAGCACCAGTACAAACAACTCACAGTAAATTATACCAATATGCACAGTATCAGTACAAACAACAGTAGACACATAAGGGATAATGTGTTGTGAGCTGGTGACTGTTGAAAAATAACTCCCGACAGGGGAATGGAACCCCGACGCACAGCGGAGTTATTTTTCAACTGTCACCGGCTCAAATAGCCTACATTATCCCGCTTAGAACATGGCTCACTACTAAAAGTGGCATCAATATTATTAAACTGCTGGCAGAGTGTATTGACAGAGGAGAGGTCACCAGACAAACAGGAGCGGAGGAGAGGATCTTACTCCTCTTCTCCCGGTCGGAGAAGCTGGATGCCCAGTAGCGGCGGCGGCGGGGGGTGCCAGCTAGGAATGAACTAGCAGCCAGTACAGTACAGTCCTCTCTCACCTATACATTTAGCCGTGTTGTTTACTGATCCATTTGAAAGAAAGCTAACTGGACATGGGTTCTGAAGCCTCTTTGGTCACAGAGCTTTCTCCATCTCTTGAACGCCTGACTGAGGTTTAAGGGCCATCCACACCAAGAACTATAATTATAAATATAACTATAAATATACAGTTTTAAAAATCGTTCTAAACTCAAGTGTTCGGCAGCGTCCACACTACAACTATAATGACAATGATAGTGGTGGACGATATAGTTTGGATCACTTTCAGAGCGATTTGATGAACGATAGAAACACTGACAGTAATCAAAATCCGTCCAAAATGACAGGTCGAGACATTCATCACGTCATGTATACCCACTAAGAAAACTCCAGGATTTCCATATACTCACTTAAAAATGTGCAAAGATCCGTAACAATATAGTTTTGTGACAGAAACTTTGTTTCGCAAATACCGGGTAAATAACTGCAATAAAATACATTTTGCAGGGGAATGCGTCTCCTCTTTTCCCCTCCATTCATAAAATTCACCCTGTGCGCTAGAGCCCTGTGTGGGACTGTTTTCTTCAACCCGCTCCTGCCCACTCCTGCTGAATTTCTGAATGAAATTGAAGTTCCTGAGGGGGACAAATCTTTATTATGCAACACAGGTTCACACAGTGAGTTATAAAGAGCGCACAGCGTGCGTAATTGTCGCATGTAATGACAGCTCGTCGCCGGTGAAACACAATAAACTGCACGTCTTCATTCATGTTTGTCTCATGACAGATGGAGCTGACAGACAGACAGACAGACAGACAGGTGGAGCAAGCGGTAAATTGGTTTTCTTTCTCTGTCTCGCAACATACAGCAATAACAGGTCATCAATATCCATTTTATCCATCACTCTGCTCCCCTGCCGACCGCACCGAGCAGTGCGTGTTTGGCGTAACCTAGCAACACAACGATATCGTTCACTGGTGTGGATGCTGCCGTTTTTTATCGTTATAGTTAACGTTACAGTTATCTTGCTTGGTGTGGACGGCCCTTTCCTCTTCTTTTATCACTCTCCTTTTTGTACATCCTTGCCTCCTCAGACAGAGCAGCTCGTTTTCTTTTGGGAGGCCATTTTTCACTATCTCCAAACTTTGTCCGTCTGCCATTGTGCTCCTGACTCAACTATCTTATGCCCCGGCCAGTTCCTCATAAGGACCAGCTCCAGTTCCTGGCTGCGGTCAGAAAGTCCCTCCTATCGTCTATTCCTAATCACTATTCCTTGACCTCCATGGGAAACGTCATGAGGTCAAGGAAAGATGAGTAGGAGAATTCATAAGGACTTAGGAAAAGAGAACCGCGGAGCTGAGAAAATCCAACCGCACTTACATTGGGCTACGTCATCATGCGATGGCGGATGTCAGTGACCATACCTGTCAAGATTTGGATTTGAAAATAAGGGAAATTTTTCACTGCAAGACCCCTCCCCCCGGCCCCAGGGCTCCCCACTCCCCACAGTATGAAAATATCACGGTTCTTAGTATCAGGATACCACAGCAAAAATGAGGCAGATGTGCCTTTTTGTCATTTATA
Source organism: Epinephelus cyanopodus (assembly GCA_026686955.1). Classification (NCBI taxonomy): domain Eukaryota; kingdom Metazoa; phylum Chordata; class Actinopteri; order Perciformes; family Serranidae; genus Epinephelus; species Epinephelus cyanopodus. The sequence continues at coordinate 4,643,945 of CM048931.1, read as the reverse complement.
AAAAGATAAATCACTTTTCTATAATACGTCAATGATATTTCAATGGAATAAATTACTTACTGACTTATTCATACTTAAAAAAAAAAACAGCATCAATAAGTGACTGACATAGGAGGGATTGAAATAAAAAAATAGAATAAAAATCAACCAGCCACCCTCCTCCCCTGACAAGTAAAGAACAGTCCCTTCATAAGTAAAGAACAGTCCCTAAAGTGTGGTGAGGTTTGTGGGCCGTTACCTGCCACAAGAGAGAAATGTGAACGGCTCATTTCTCCTCTAACACGCCAAATACCTGTGTGCCTCCACGGCTTGGTTGTCCAGGTACTACTGGGCAGTCATGACAACAACGAAAGAGGAAATTACTGGACCTGGAATTGGACTTCTGTGTCGCCGGTAAGCTGTTATGTTGCGCCGCAGAGCACTATGAGCCTCCACCATAATGCTAGTTATTCCTCTCTGTGATCCCCGTTCAACCCACAACCTCCAGGATTAGCCGTTCCTTTCTGCTGCTGGTTGAAACATAATAGGGGCGCCCCAGGGCCCACTCCACTAACTTGACGTGGAAATGAGCAGTAGTCTAGAAAACTGGCGAGTTTTGTTTTGCGTGTTTTTTTTTTTATGGACAAGCGCCCTCACATAGATTGCGCCCTGGGCGGTCGCCCACATTGCCCATAGCAACCCGTCCCTGGGTGTACAGGAAATCTAAAATAACCACTTGTCAACCAGACCGGCCATCGACACTAACCTCGCGTCAACTGCCACCCAGGCTACTGCAGGTAGCAGTTCTCGCGAGTCTAGTGACAGAGTTCAGTTTGGAGAGGCAGAGGAATGTTTTGTTTTTTTTTAAATTATATTATAATACCGGAGATTTATGGGAAAATACTAATACGGGAGGACGGTGGGAAAGAGAGGTAAAATACGGTAGCTTCCCAGCCAAAACGGGAGACTTGACAGGTATGTCAGTGATGTTGGTCGACCGTGGTGAAACTACAGTTTAGTTTAGATGGACTACAAAAAGCGCATCTCTGATACTCTGCCCCATGCTTACTTACCATGTTGCTTCATGCAGGCAATATAAATGTGGACAGCACGGTCCACGTAATATGACTTAATTACTAACGTCTGAATTGAATTAAAAAAGATAGATAGGCAGTCACAAAACTGTAACGCTGAAAATGGTAGCTCACACTCACCCTCCTGAAACATTGTGATTATTTATGACAAACGTTCAAGTGTGTGCAAGAGAGGCAAATATGTTAGGCTTACAAGTCTACTACTGTACATATCATTTTTAAGTTGCAAAAATGTTGGGGGGCAGGGTAGAGATGTGGGAGGCTTTATTCTAAAGTGTTGGGGTGAAATTCATTTGCGTAATAGTCTAAAAAGGGCTGCCCCCCGCTGAAGAGGTGCTCCAGCCGTGCACGTGCCCATGTGAGTGCAGAGATGTCAGCATCTGTGACTGAAGAAAAATTAATTAATGATATTGCTAAAAGCTGGCGATTCAACAACGCTCAAATAGTGACATGATTAATGCACACTGAGCATATCTTACACCACAATGTTAACTTGAATTGGGTAATGTCACAACAGTAGCGTGACGTTTATAGTTCGCATGGGTTTAACATATGTCATGCATATTATCAAGTTATGGCATGAGATGGGCAAAGCTTCATGTAACAGTGACTTAATAGTGATCTTTTCAGTCATGTTGAGAGCCAGTTGTTCTTTTTCTTTTCCTTTCGTCGCTTCTTTCGTTCTTCCTCTTCTCCTTCTTCTTCAGGTTTATTCATTTGTCTCTGTGAATGGTTGGTCGCTTTTAAATATTGCTCTCACAAAGCACTGTGGGATTAAATTATCTCCTTTCCTATCGCTTAGGAAGGTCCGAAGTATCCTATGCTAAAGGAGATCTGAAAGGAAGCACTGAACCTCCTTTCCTTTCGAACAGCTCTTATCATGGCGGCCACTAAAATACTTCCAGGTCATTTCACTCAGCTAGGAACCTTCCTAAGCAAAAAATACTTTCCGACCGCAGCCCCTGATTGGCTGACCGATCAGTTTGGAAATACATGACGCATTTCCTGCCGTAAAACACATTTTTTTCCTTAGATCGGAAAAAATATGAATGGCAGTGAATGAGGAGAGCAATGTTATCTTTTGGTCCCGTTTGAGTTGTGACATGAAATCCAAATATGTCGTTAATGAATTTATGACATAAATTTTAAGGTCAAGAAAGTCATACTTTGTGGTAAAACTGTTGAGATCAAGTAGCCACTTGGCCTACAAAACAAAATGGCTGACAACTACCAAAATGGCTGAATCAAGGCTGAGTTCAGGGGGAGGTACCTGTGTGACCGTGTGATCAGGACAAAGACAAAGGAAAAGAAGCTGGAACTTTGAAATGCCTGTTTGGGTGTAGCTCTGTTGAAAGCCTTTGTTAATGAGTCTATGTGAATGTGATTTGTGTTGGTCTGGATTAGTGCAGAGATTGTTTAGTTGTGTGCAAGAATCTGTTCATGAACAGTATTAGCAAACTAAACACTTAGCTGTGGTGAAGCCAACTAATCAATGAGCTAACTGCCAACAATCACAACAATAACTCAATAAACAGCGTTAAATTACATACAAGTTAAACAGTCTTGCTTAGTTTGTAAAGCTGTGATAAGCTATGCCCAGTTGTTACATTACCGATCCTTGAATGAATGGAAGAAAGAGTCACTTGGTAGTGCTGCTTTGTTAGCCGGCAGAAGAAGGCTGGGAAGGTGTGGTTTCCGCTGCAGTCTTTGTGGTGTCCTTTGTTCCAAAGGTTCTAATCCAAGGAAGTTGGTCGCTCGGGGCCCTTAAAGAGTTAGATGCTGGGTGTTAACTCACTTAGTTCCTTGTTGCAGTAAAGCTGGTTGCAAACCTTGTGTTTGCAAGTGAGTCTGTGATCAGTTACCCTCCCTTGACTGTTCCAGGCCCTACCGGAAAGAGGTCTTAGCTGTTCAACAGCTGGAGCAAGAGAGAAAAGAGAGTTCTGTGGAAGGGAGCAGATTTTGTGCAACTTGTGACATCACAGAGTCACATGTCACTGTAAAAGGTCTTGTCCAATCAAGTTTTGGGATTTGAGTCTCACTGAGGTATGAGGTGAGACCTCCTGTGGAGCTGGGTGCCACTTAGCTCTCTTTGTTTGAAGACAAAGAACATGCAGAGGAAAAAGCCCAGTGAGGATTTTACCAAATGATAAATCATCTGTGGTCCTGTGAATCCCAACAACACTGTGTAAATAACCATCAACAGACTGCAGTTACGCACAGACAAACACGCCACTCGCACAGCAGCGCAGCACAGCACTCAGTGCTGAGCTTGTGTTGTGTTCAGGCGTTGTCACGTAATTAACAACTTCCAGTAGCCTACTTAAATAGGTCATAGCACAAAACAGCAGCATATCAAGTGACTTTTTACTTTTATTATGTTCAATAAAATTGTATTTTCCTAAATCTTGAGACACCTCACATGTAAGCAGTGGCGTCGCCTGGCCTGGGCATCCGGGGCTTTAGCCCTGAACGTTTTTTCTTAAGCCCCGGATAATTCAACTTCAGAAGAAATAATGATAACTGTACATTAACGAGCCACTAAAGAAGTTGTAGTTTTTCATTTTCAGTGAATGCAACACAGGATGACGTCGAGACTGGTTAATCAGAGAGAGGGGTTGCGTGAAGCATCCGTGTTTTATTGGCTGATAGCCTCGCGTCACCAGGCTCTTCCGGTATCTAAACCGTTGGCGCGCTGGAGGGAGACGTTTTAGCAACAACACGAAAGATCATGGATATAAGACGTTTTTTCAAAAACAAGGAGGCTGACTCGGCTGAGGCTCACGTCTCTGGGGAGCCGTTACCAGAAACAGGTAAATGAATAATTTAAATTCTGTTTATTCCTTCAAAATTATGTGAAACGTGTAGTGTTAGGGGGGCTTGCCGGCGGAGCTGCGGGACAGTCCTCCCCGGTGATAGACGCTCTTAGGCGGGCTGAAAAACCCTGAAGGCTCGGTACGGCTGGCGACTTTTCCCACACATAAATTCAGTGATATTTTTCTCACATAAGTTACCAAAGATACTGCACACAACTACATAACTGTTGTTATGTCCTTCTAACGTTGCTGTGTGGGTTGAAGTGTTGGCCTTTTTCTTTTTATTGTGAAAGCTGAGCTTTCACAATAAAACTCCCGAGGACTTCCGAAGGGCAGAAGGACGAGTGCTGCCGAGCACCTCTGTCTCATTTTGCCTGCATGTATGCAGTTATTCATGTAGATATTTGTCAATGTTGTTATTGATTAGGCTACTCATATATTGTTGCAACATTTAAACTCTTTACTACCATCTCTTGTATTTCATAATTAAAACAATATAATTGAGCCCAGTGAGTGCCACTTTAGCAAGGAAGGAAAAAGACAAGTAAATTCTAATCCTGTTGCAAGGGCCAGTTCCCTTATATGATTGCTTTTTGATAATGTCTGCTATGATAAAATGAATCTGATGTTATATTCTGTTTACAGATGACAGTACAGAGAAGGAAGATAAAAGGAAGATAGGAGACCAAGAAGACAACAGTGAGGAAGTCCATAACACTGAGGTCAGTGATTTGGGGACCGCAGACACAGGACCAAGGCGCATAAAAAAATCACTGCTTTCCTTCCAGCATGTTTGGCAAGCAAAAAAGAGCATTTCAATCAAGTTGGTTTGAAACATTTGAATGGCTGGAATACTCAGTAACTGCCGATGCAGCGTTCTGCTTCGTTTGTAGATTATATGGCAAACCAAAACAGACAAGGGATCAAAAGGATACACTCAACACAAAAGGTTACACTAACTGGAAGAGAGCATTAGACTCTTTTAGAGGGCATGACAAATCCAACCTGCATAAGGCCTCAATGGTTCAGTGGAAGAGCTTTAAATCCACACAGGTCCATGGGGACATCACAGAGCAGCTACAAGCCGCACATATGAGTGACATTTTGGATAGCAGGAGTATCTTAAACGCATAGCATCAGAGACAGCCCTTATCGGGAAGCAAGGCATTGCTTTTAGAGGGTACAATGAATCACCAGAGAGTGACAATAAGGTGAATTTTATGGAATGCATGCAGCTTCTTGAGAAATTTGACCCTTTCCTTCAAAATTATAAACCAACTTCATGTGCGACTTACCTTTCACCCTCATCCCAGAATGAGATGATGCAAAGCACCTCTGAAGTTATAATTTCAAGGATCATCTCTGAAATTAAAGAGGCAGAAATGTTCTCGATAATGGTGGATGAAGCAAGGGATCATCAGTCAGAGCAGCTTGCATTGTGTGTACAATATGTTTCTCCACAAGGCTTGGTGAAAGAGAGATTCCTTGGATTTTCCCGGCTTGATTCATTTGATGCTAGGTCCATCACTGACACCATAGAGCAGCAGCTTGAGAAACATGGAATAGGACACCTAAGATGTGTTGCTCAATCCTATGATGGTGCTGCAGTTATGAGCGGAGCAGTGAGCGGTGTACAAACCCGATTCAGAGAAAAGCATCCAGAGGCATTATATGTTCACTGCTATGCCCATGAACTTAATCTTGTTCTCTGTGCCACTTGTAAAGCCATCCCAGAGGCACGTGACCTCTTCAAACTCCTGGAGTGTCTCTAATCTTTCTGTTCCACATCTCTTCTTCACCATAAGAAATTGCAAGAATTTCAGAGGCAACTTGGGGTGGGGGCCTGGGAACTTGTTCAGTTGTCTACAACTCGCTGGGCATGTCAGGTTGAGAGTGTGAAGGCCACTCTACAAAACCTTCCTGCTTTGATCCAGGCTTTGGGGAGCATTTCAGCACCTGTAGCTAAGGGGCTGGAAAGCAAGCTTTGCCAATTCAGCATCTACATGCTTGTCATGTTTGAGACACTGCCTGCACAAATACTTGCAGAAAGAGACAATCAACTTGGTGCAGGCAATGGAATATAAAATGGCAGTTCAGAGCACACTCAAAAGCTACAGGAGCAATGAGAAAGCACATGAAATCTTTGACAAGACCAAGACCCTGTGCGACAATCTTGAGATTCATTCAACTGAGACAAAAAGGAAGAAGAGAAAAAACATGGACGACTTTGTAGTCGAGACATCTTGTGGCACACGGTCAGATTTGTCCAGTGGAGATGTTCTGAGAGGGAGAGTCTTCTTTCCAGTTATTGATTGAATGCTGGAGGAGCTCCAGAACAGGTTTTCTAGAGTTGGGGAAAAAATCTTGACTGGTGTACAGGCATGTCAACCTGCTTCAGAGCATTTCTTGGAGGAAGAGGCACTCAAACATCTGGCTGAACACTACAGCATCCCCATGAAACCTGAAGAAATTGTTGTTGCCAAAAATTTCCTTGAAAGAAAAAAAGACCTACCCACCATTCAGAGTGTGTTTTCCCTTTTGGACAAGGATATGTTCCCCTCCCTCAAGGCCATCTTTCAAGCTGCCTTGACAATCCCAGTCACCAGCTGCAGTTGTGAAAGATCTTTCAGTGCCCTCCGACGACTACACACATGGCTGAGAAATACAATGGGTCAAGAGCGGTTAAGTAATTTGGCTATAATGTCAATTGAGAGGGAGATGCTGGCTAATGTTGACCACGGGGAGGTCATAGATAGATTTGCAAAGCTAAAACCAAGGCGTTTCAGCCTAACACTTCCATCTTCAAAGCACTAAAAAGAGAAGACAGTGGATGATGGAGGAAGAGAAAAGATTGAAGCAAATGAGAGGGAGAGAGAAGAGATATGTTTGGGAAAATGTATTGTATTTTTAGTTGTTACACAATAAGTACATTCATAAGCATCTTGTTCAAGTGCAAACACTAATACAAAAAGAGGAAGAGGAGAGAAGAAGAAAACAGAAACACAAAAACAAAGAAAGAAAAACAAGGAAGAGAAAAGAATTATTGGATGGTGGTGGGAAAGCAGCCTGGATGGAAGTGTAAGAGGGAACGAAGCAAATGATGGAGGGAAAGAAGCATGTCAATGAAGGAAACAAGCAAGTGAAAGAGGGAAAGAAGCAAGTGAAAGAAGGAAACAAGCAAGTGAAAGAGGGAGAGAAGCAAGTAAATGAAGGAAACAAGCAATTGATGGAGGAAAAGAAGGAAACAAGCAAGTGAAAGAGGGAAAGAAGCAAGCGTAAGAGGGAAAGAAGCAAGTGAAAGGAGATAAGCAAGTGATGGAGAGAAAGAAGCAAGTGAAAGGAGACAAGCAAGTGATGGAGGGAAAGAAGCAAGTGAAAGGATATAAGCAAGTGATGGAGAGAAAGAAGCAAGTGAAAGGAGACAAGCAAGTGATGGAGAGAAAGAAGCAAGTGAAAGGAGACAAGCAAGTGTAAGAGGGAAAGAAGCAAGTGAAAGGAGATAAGCAAGTGATGGAGAGAAAGGAGCAAGTGAAAGGAGATAAGCAAGTGATGGAGAGAAAGAAGCAAGTGAAAGGAGACAAGCAAGTGATGGAGGGAAAGAAGCAAGTGAAAGGAGACAAGCATGTGAAAGAGGGAAAGAAGGAGACAAGCAAGTGAAAGAGGGAAAGAAGGAAACAAGCAAGTGAAAGAGGGAAACAAGCAAGTCAATGGAGAGCAGCAAGTGATGGAGGGAAAGAGAGAAGAGAGAATCAGATGGAGAGTTAAAACCTACAGCATGGTGAGTTAGCCTCATCAGAAAATGGTGTGTGCTTGAAATCAGTTTGTTTATCTGTTGTTGTTTTTTTTGTTTTTGTTTTTTCAGAAGATGTGTGACAGAGAGAAACATGAGTCATGGAGGGAAACAGCAGCAGTCTGGAAAAGTGAAAGGTACAGTAACACTCAATGACATTTATCTGAAAATTGTCCAAGTGAAAAAAGAAATGTTTTTAAAATATTTCATTTAATATGTTCTGTTGTCATTCAGTATACATTTCTTTGTTTTTCTGGCAGCAGATTCAAAGGATGGAACGAATGAGCAGATGGAGAAAAAAGAGCAGCAGAGACAGAGGTGCAACACAACTCATGTAATGTGCATTTTTTGGGGAAAATATGGCTCCTGATATAGTCTGTAGGCATCATCACTCAATTTTTTCACATGGTCTGGTGTTAAAAAAAAAAAAAAAGCAAACTAAAAATCGCAAATCATGTAACCTCTAACATTTTTTAAAAATTGAGGGGGAATATTACTTGGCTTCAGTCAAAATATTTACAAAATATTTATTTTTTTGGCTTTAATTCCTGTTTTATCTATAAGTGCATCATCCTGTTTCTATCAATATAATATAATTTTATTTTGACACATTTTGAAGTACATGTTGGCAGTATTTGGCTGTAGACAAGACGCAATAAGGCTCAAGAAAGCATAGAGCATGCCCACCTCTAATAAATAGAGGTGGGCATGGCTCAAGTAGGGCGCAAAATTATAGACAGAGAACGATTGACAAAGATTGCCGCTGCCCTGACACTGTCATTTTTGTGTAGGAATTAAGCTACAATACATGATATATGTTGTTTTAATTAATAAATACAGTGTGAATAAAGATTACATAACATAAAAATAACTGCAGTCTTTGTTATTTGATAGCCACTTAAAGTTAACAATTTTTATAGGGCAAGTAAAAACTGACTTCGGGCAAGTGAAAAAAAAAACCTTAGCGTTGAACCCTGCAGGGTTGTCTGTGTTTATTGCTAAATTATCAGTGATGCAGTTAATCTTTACAAAATTATGAATATGTTGTGTCAATATAGACAGTGCTCCTAAATTTTGTGCTGGTGCTCCTAAAATTTTCAGTAAGGAGCACTGGTGCTCCTAGTGGAAAAAGTTAAGTCTGGTGCCCTGCAGTGTGAGTAGTGGCCATATAAATTACTCAAAGCACATGTTTCTATTTGTTTCTAACTCACAGGGGGTGACCAAAACAAGTTTTTCCATTGGGTAATGCTGTTATTTTAAGACAGGAAATATTTGGATGTTTCTGTGTCTAGTTTCTGTACAACCTTAAATAATAGTGTCTTAAAATAGGAACCAATGTCGCTGCTCCATCCTGTTCAAATCGTATGTTCACAATCACCTAATAACCAATGGTTGGATAATTTAGAGAAAGAGAATATGTTTTTTATAACTCCTTATCTAAAGGCTCAAGATGGCCTTCATGAAATCTTGAAAGACTGCAGAGGAGAGAACATCTGTGAATACACTACTTTGACGGTGGTGGTCTGAAGAAAGCGTGTTCTTCAAAGTGCCATTAATACGCTAGGTAAATTCTTCTCAGTTTAGGTGTGGACTGGTTCACTGACGCTTTTAGGACATATTTAAAAATTCAATCTAACTACAGGTCTGGGTAACCAAGGAAAGGTTGATCTCGCTTTGTGATACATGACCCTGGTCGGGAGCAGGTTTTCTTCAATGAACCTCGAGTTTCTAGCTGTCTCCTTCCTCTTACGCCACACACGCAGTGTGATTCATTCATTCGTTTAGTGTTGCGTGGGTTTCAGCGAGTTTGATCATCTGTCCTCAAGGTAAAGTTGGAACCTAAGTGTGTAGTTCTAAAACTACTTTTTTCGACCAGGGCATGTTTGTTCTTAGAGGACCCTGTGGACGAAGAGGCAGTGTTACTGAGGAGGGAGTTATGCATTCGTCGGGAGATTATTCACAGGCCCAGAATTTATGTATTATCATTTCCAGAACATTTCAAATCATCACTATGATCACATCATAGTCCATCATTTATATCCGTAACCTCATCTGTTGTGACATAACCAACGTCACCATCGGTGGACGTGCACTTTCATCTACCCAGATTCTTTTGTGTTGCTCTTCGTTGTTTTGCAAACGGGAGTTTTCTGTATAATATCAGAGATGCAGAAAATATCAGTAAGGCCACTGTCTGCAGAGCCGTGAGAAAAGTGTCTCTAGCTCTGAAACTTCTATTAAACTCTTTTGTTGTGTTCCCTGGACATAAACCTGTGAGGGTCGTCAAGGAGGTGTTCCACAGGATTGCAGGTGAATGATGTAGAAATCAGTTAAAATTTATGATTATAAATCAGTTAATGACATGGTGCTGCAACCTCAGACTGGGATTAGTAATTTTAATTTCTTTTAGGATTTCCCGGTGTGATAGGGTGCATTGATGGAACCCACATTCCCATCATTGCTCCTTCACAAAATGAAGGAGACTATGTGAATATGAAGTCCATTCACAGCATTAATGTGCAGGTAGACTGATTGCCTCAAATTGTCAGACTGCATCACACTGCAAAAACTCAAAATCATACCATGAATATGTGTCTTATTTCTAGTCAAAATGTCTAATTTCTGGTCAAAACAAATCACCTAAAAGTAACTTGTTTTTAGACAATTTTCACTTAATAAAATAATTAGGCTAGAAAAATCTGTCAGTGGAGCAAGTTTGTTATTTCTTCTTATTACACAGCTCTATTAAATGCTGTATTCTGATTGGTCAGTTGTGGCATTCAGCAGTCTGATATTACTAAGAAAAGAAAAAAATCAAGCGAAAAACGGCACAAGGAACTGACACCTGAAGAGCTTTGTGATAGAGGAGGAGAAAGATGAGATAAATACAAAAAATACAAAAACAAAAGAACACAGATTTGAATACACACTTGGCACTCATGCTTAATGACATTTTACGTGAGTTTTATGCCTTGGTTCAGTCCGCTAAGCCTGAGTGAGTACAAAACTTTAACCAAACATCGTCGAATCCGGTCGGTTTTAATACATTTCGCGTAGGCAGACAACATTATTTATTTGACTGATAATTAGCCATGTAATATGCGGGATAATGTATAATGAGCCGGTGAATACTGGGAAAATAACTCCCGACATGGGAATAGAACAGGTTTTATTCCCCTGAGGGGAGTTAAACAGCAAAAACAGATGTGTTAAAAATGACACATGTTGTGCAGAATTTTAACACAATAGATGTGTGAGCCATTTTAACACACAAATTGTGTGAGACAATTTAACACACAAAATGTGTGATTTCAACACGTTTACACAATCAATGTGTGACCCATTTAAACACACCCATTGTGTCAGTTAATTTAACACACAAAATGTGTAATTTCAACACATTAAATGTTGATTATGTGTAACTGAAAATGACCAAAATCTACTACTTAATGTGTTAATAATGCAACCTAATGTGTTAAACATGAGGCATTAAATTAAAGGGACAAAAAGACAGATGTACATTAACAATTTAAAAGTACAACAAAATGTTTTAAAAATTCAATTTTATCAACTCAGCTTACATATTCTTAATGTAAAATTATCTTAAAGTAGGTTATCTGATTGCAGTAGATTGAAGTATAGTTCATCTGCATTGAAACCTGACATTATGTCCAAAGGTCTGAAATCTGCGGCAGCAGTCAGACTGATCATTTCATATTCTTTAGTTTTTTGTACAGCATAAGCATAACAATGCTCATCAAAGTATTTAACTGTACGAAATCTTACAAACATCAAAATGGATACATCAGCCTGTGGTATAATATGAATTATTTCACCAAACAAAGGCTCTCCATTGTTGTCTACTTTAAGTGGCAGTACACAGCCGGTTCTGTAAGTCTGGCCAAGCACACGAACAGTGTGGGCAACATAGAGGCAACATAGGCAACATAGAGCTGTTCAAAGTGAAGTCATCATCATCATAGGTTGATCTCAGATTGTCCATCACATCTGCTTTCTTCAAGGAGCTGATGGTAACAGGGTATGCATTTGTCACATTCGTTTTCTCAGAAAGAGCATCACCAAACTTGAAGCTATACATGTGCTGAACTTGGTGTTTATAACTCAGTGTTTTAGAAACATTTTTGAAGTTTCCAACCACATGAGCATGTCTTTTTAATGGATTGTGCTTTGCCTCAAATCTCATACACCACAGCTGAGAAATAGGTCCAAATGTGATCATCATCCTTGGATAGTAAATCACAAAATGGTATTTAGGAATCAGATTTCTATCATAGAGCTTCTTGAATAATGTGTGGTGCTCTATAATGAGTTGTTTCAGGAATACAGCAAGCCCGTGTGTAACAATGGGTGCAAAGACAATGCTGCATATTTCCCTCAGCATAATGAATAAATGCCAATGTTTACTTCTCATGTCAATAAGATCGCCAACTAAAAAAGGTAACACCTGCAAAAGGCACAACATTTGTGATGCAGTCTGTTTTATTGCATTGTCAGCGGTTCTCAGATTGAGAATAAGACTTGACTTGGCTTGGCTTATTTCCATACCCATAGTCAAAACTGGAAATTCTATGATTCAACAGTTCTAGGGTAAAAAGATTCTGTTCATAAATGAAGTGGTGTAACATTAGTCTCACGTCCAACGGAGTTACACCCTCAAGGATATCATGCATAATGTCAACGCATGTGTTCTCAGTAACATGAAAATACTGCAGTTTATTTAAACAAGAGTCCTCTTTAACTCCAGTTGAGCTTGGATCATTAAATCTCACATGCTGCTGATAATTTTCTGGTGCGTTTCTCAAGTTTATCTTCATCATAAACAGACTGAGCAACTGTTTTGTCAACCATGCAAAAGTGACAAAACTTGTTTGCTGAAAAGCTCTCTACATATCCACAAAGGGAATGGATAGCTAAATTGTCTGCAGTCAAGACACAGATTGTTCCATACAGAGTATAATTTTGACCTTGCATCTCCAACTGTATACCAGAACTTTCAAGGAGTCTGATGTCCTCTAGCAGTGGTTCCAAAATTTTACCAAACCCACATACCTCTCTGTCCATAGAATTAAATAGAAGACACAAGTGAATATTTGAAAGTGATGAATTGTATTCCGGTAGCAGATTCCTCAAGGCAAAATAAATGGCACCCATTTTATGAATTTTCGTTTTGGAGCCCAAGGGGTTTGTTGTTTCTAAGTTATCAAAATACAATTGTATCTGGAGGGCTTGAGGAAATGTTTTAAACAGTGGATGTGATGAAAATTGAGAGCATCACAGTAGTTGTGCATTTTGCCTTCAGTATATTTCTTACCCTGGAGGTAAACGTTTTGCATCTGCTTATTACTGAATAAAAAATTAACTGTATCACTGACTGATATATATTGAAATGTGTCTGCTGCCAAAACTTGTTTTACTTGTTTTCTTCCAGTCTGCCCTATGACCAAGAAATATTTCTTTTGGCTTCACAAGACCAAGTTTCTCTGAAAAGAATTTGTTCATTTTGATAGTTGTGTCTACATCTTTAAACATAGTTTTAGCATTTTCAGATTCGCTCATCAATGACTGGACAGACTCATTGTCAAGTGGTACTTGCAGATTATTCAACAATGTAGCTGTTGAATGTTGTAAACTTTCTACAGTCCTCTCTAGCACCGCTTGTGTACAAGTAACACTTTTTGTCATCCATTAAAGTTGTATTTGATGAAGAAAACATTTTTGCCACAAAAGAAGCAACACAGTCACTAGGAATGGTAGTTTTAAATGGAACAGACTCTGGTGTGTCCTCAATATTAGACGACCCTGTCTCAGATGTATCTGATGGACTGTGGGCATTAGCTTGAAAAGACACATAGTCCATGAATGTTGTTGTGGACTGGTGGTCTCTGTGAAGATGTTTGGAAAATGAATTGAAGTTATAGTATGTCCTTGGGCAACCATCTTGGCTGCAGGTAATAGTCAAGTCCTGTCCATCTGATAAGGCATGTATTTCGTGTAGATGCCAAATGACTTTCTTTACTTCTGTAGATATTGACTGTCTGCACTTTGGACATGTGTACATTCTCTTGTGATCTACTGTGCAGGCTGAAGCTTAGAGATGAGCTCTAGTACCTTGGCTCTCCTTTTGGTTGAGATGTGCACTTCGTAGATGTATTCAAGGAAGGTGAACACAGAGCTGAGTTGTGGTGGATAGGACAAGTTGCACACCCAGTAGAGCTTGAATAGCTTGTCCACAGCACATGTCAGGCCTTCATCTACAGGAATGATCACTCCATCATTTCTCACGACGATGATGTACTGCCATGTTGTGCTCTTCAGATTGCCGATGCAGATCAGCTGTGGTTGGGTCCTTGATGCCAACTTGGGTTCGCTGCAAAGGGAAGCAATGCTGGTTCCGGGCTTAGAGATTTCAGGGTTTCAAAAGGCACCATCAAAAATAAATGCAAGCCTAGACTGGCATGCAATACCGTATTAGGTAAAAGGTGTAAGACATTGCAATTAACAGAAGGAAGATAATTACCATCTAAACATACAGAAGAGATAAAATTAATTGTAAGTGTTGTGTGATTAAAATTATGCAAAACAAGATGTAATATGGTAATACAGCAGACTGTAATCGACAGCAATACAGTAATCAAACAGGTAATTTCTGACCTCCGGAGAAGCAGAAGTATGGATAAATTTCAAGGTGTTCCCTGGCACCTACTGGGCTTATGAACTGATAGCATTTTATCAATCATTTGCACTCTGGCACTGGTTCCACTTTATTTGCTTAAAGGGAAATTTCGGTTTATTTCAACCTGCCTCCTATCATCCTAAATTTGTTTCAAGTGACTAGTGACATAGAAATAATAGTTAGCATGTTAGCCATTAGCATAGATACAGCCATAGCGTCAGACCTGTTAAAACGTAAGTGAAAGGGCACACTTCAAGTGTAAAGTTAGTCCACTAAACAAGCTTTTTTTTCCACAAAGACCACCTCATATCGTTAGGATAAATGTCAGAGAACATATACAAAACGACATGTGATGGGTTGAAATAAACCGAAATTTCCCTTTAATATACTGTATTTTAATTTTGTATTATGAAATTCACGATCTTTAAAAACATAAAAGGTGATAAACATCAGTATAAGTAACATTCCTTAAAAAACATACCAGTAGAAATGATATTGCAGATTTAACACTGTAGCGACTCCGCGGTAATGGTGGCAGAAGATGTGTGAGGACAACCAGCATTGTGAAGCACTTTTCATCCGAAAATTAAATGGGAACAGATTAGAGGTACAACAAATGTGTTGAATGTAGGGTTGCACGATTTTGGCCAATAATAAAATCATATTTTGTTTTTTCTCTGAAAACTCGATTTTCAATTTCTATTTCTTTGGGGGGGGTTTAGAGGTCCTTGAGTAAGTTTTAGAGGTCCTAGAGGAAGTTTAAAGGGTCCTGGAGAAGATTTTAGAGGTCCTGGAGGAAGTTTAAGAGGTCTAAGAGGAAGCTTTAGAGCAGGGATTCTTAACTATGGGGCCGCGGCCCAAGTGTGGGCCACCTAGAGGGCCGCGAAACAAATTCAGTTTTGCACCTGTGGGCCGTGAGGGCCACATACTATTATGTTGACACACTCAAGCTGTGTCCCAATTCAGGGTCTGCATCCTTCGGAGGGCGAATTTGAAGGCCGCTTACGTCACAACGCTGCACAAAGGCTGTTCCAATTCATCCAAATTAGAAGGCTCCTCCAAATGCAGCCGACAAATGCGCCCTCCTTTTCCCTGTATTCGGAGGATGCACCACGACTATCCTTTGTGGCCTCCCATATCCCAAGATGCTTTGCGCGCCTTTGTTCAACCCGGATCTTTTTGACGATGGTGGCAAACACAAGCAGCAGCACCAGCACCGAATACACTTTTAAATGTAAGCAACAGATTTTTTCTTAACGCCAGAAGTTCAAGGGGCCTTAAAACCTCGAAATGGCTGTTTGAATATGTGACGTTAGTAATGCTAACATGTAGCCACCGGAATGTAGAGCCAGCTCTGCAATGTAACGTTAGCTTAATGTTAACCTGTTGATAGGAGGAGCTCAGTTAGCCTTTAAAAGTAACGGTCATGGTTAAAGCCTTAAACCCCTTCACTTTCAATTGTTTAAAAGCTCGAAGGGTGACTCGTTATATCTTATTGTAACTGTGGAGACGTTGTAGGATGTTTATACCTCACATCAGGTGCATAAACACACCGCAGTGAATAAAGTTAAAGAGAGGATAGGTTGTTAGTTGTGTGTGTGTATTTCTAGGCTGTAAAACTGTACTAAACTAAACTAAACATTTGGATGGAATATAGCCTAGAGCTAACTTCAGGGGCATTATTGTTATTGTCGTTATTAGGCCTATATATGTATATCATTTTGCCTGTTGACATAATAGAAAATATGTCTTACATTTCATTTTGTTGTAGGGAGCAAGGAGCAAACGAAGGAATTTATAAAACTCAGGGGTGAAAATGACCACCTGTTCACAGGGGCCAAAAATACGGCCACACTCGGATGGAGGTACCTTTTAAGGCAATAATAAATAGCCCATCTGAACTCTACACATATTTGTATGTAAAGGTTCCTTAAATTAACCCAAATCCTGTACAAAGTACAAATATAATCCTAAGATCACAAGTTAATGTTTTTAGGTGGTGGTGGGAGTTTAATGTCTGTCCTGATGTCACCTTTTGTGATCTTGTGTGTTTACATTTTGTAATGCTTCTCTCGTTTAGAACAATCCTTCAAAAAATGGGCCTGGAGGGGAAAGTGGAGCCTCAACAGGCAAAAAAAAGTGGGACAACCTAAAAAAAATATAAATAAAAATATATAATATATAATAAAATATAATAATGATATGAAAACTACATTTGTTTTACCCAAGTTAATACTTTGATAAAGAAACGTAGAAAAAACTCCAAGGCACTCTGCCAAAGTAGTTAAAATGCCTTTATTCTTTATTCCTTGAATCTGTTTAACTTCCTGATGAAGGCTTGATGCCGAAATGTGTCGAAGGACTGTGTTTTTAAGGTTTATCTGACCCTGGCTTAAGAATAAAGGCATTTAACTGCTTTGGGAGAGTGCCTTGTTTTTTTTTTTTTCTTCGTTTCTTTATGACTACATGAATCCCTTTCCATAGAGCACCTCAAACATACCTCTTTTTGAGTCCACGATAACCTCCTTTTCAAGACTTTTTTAATAAATACTTTGCAGAAAATTGCTGTTGTTGTGATTGATCTCCTCTGCCTTAGGAATGCAAAGATCCAGGGACAGGTCAGGGGGTCGGCAGGAAGCCCATTGCTGCTACCTGGCCCTGGTTTGTCCTCATGGATGAGGTTTTAGGACAGAGGCCTTCCATTGCCCCTCCTGTCCTAATTGCCTCCATCCCTGAGGACACACCAGGGCCAGGTGCTGCAGTGGATGAGCAGCGTGAGGAGGAGGAGGAGGAGGAGGAGGAGGAGGAGGAGGAGGAGGAGGAGGAGGAGGATGAGGAGAGGCAGCAACAGGAGGGACACGGAAAAGAAGAAGGAAAAGAGATGAGATGTTGGAGCTGATGAGAGAAGATATGAGGTTGCAGAGGGAGGCTGAGGAGAGAAGGGAAAGAGAGAGCCGGGAGAGAATGGACAGACTTTTTAATTTACTGGAGAGAATGGTTGAGAGGCGGTGATTTTTTTTTTTAGCTTTTTTTTTTTTATCCTGTTCAATTAAGTTTTATGTGTTGCTGTTTCTTGTTTTCAAATCTTAATTTAAATTTTGTATAGTTAGTTATAGTTAGTTGTTGATTAAAAATATTATATAGTTGTTCCATTATCTTTTTCAAATGTTGTATATAGTTAAAGTCTTGTAATCATTATCTGTTCCATTTCTTATTTACAACTAGAGTAAACTTTTGAACTACTTTTCAGTGACAACACAATTTATTTTTTTCTCATAACTATTTACAAAGATACAATCTGAACATTTTTAGCTATTTACAAGTGGGCATTCTTAACATGTACAACTATTTACAAATGATCAGCAGAAAATTATTAAACTCATTACTAACCTATTAAATAACAAAAAAACAAAAAACATTCAGAAACATTTATTTACAGTATGATTATTGGCTGAGCAGGACTCCCTGGTGGTGCTGCTGGATTGGATGGGATGCCATAATAAAGACCCTGGAGTCTTCTGGCTGTGAGTGGGACATCATGTCGGGGGTGGGGGATGCATGTCTCCACTGTCCACCACATCGTCCATCAACGGGGTTTGCAGGGCTGACGCAATCGACGGCTGCCATGTCACTAAAAACGTTTAAAAGAGAGGCAAGAATAAAACAAACAAAATACTACTGCACAAATTTTAAACATCCCACCACAAACTACTTCAACAAACAAAACTTTACAAAACACTAAACAGGAATTACTTGCCCTCTAGAGGTAATCATGGTCAAGGACACGCTCCTCCAGGGCAGACACCTCGGCAGACAGCTGGTTCCGCCATGGAGCACCACTGACTGCCTCCAACCCGTTCTCCCCCTCATCCTCCGGCATGTCGTCCTGCATGTCATCCTCTGGGGCCATGATGTCACCAGCACCCAGGCAGATGTTGTGCAGGACGGCACAAGCTGTTATGACCTGAAGAAAAGAAGGAAAAAAAAGATTAATGTAATTGTAATTTAATTTTAATTAATTTACTGGTATTCACCATTTAACAATAATTCTGTTGTGTAATGACATACCTGAGGCACAAAGGTGTGGTGCACCTCCAGTGCTGGGAGGAAGATGGCCCTAAACCTCGTCTTCATCATCCCAATGGAATGATGGCTGTTGAAGCGCTGGGCTCCCACACCTTGTACCAGCCACTTATAGGGAGTGATGAGGGGGAGTGGATGTTCGAGGCACGGGTACCCACCATCTGCCAAGATGAAATACCCTGGAGGAGGGTAGATGGCCTGCCTGTACAGTGGGCTGTGCCGGAGTACCCTGGAGTCATGCACCGACCCCGGCCAGCCCACGTACGTGTCGATGAAGCGGCCTTGATGGTCACAAACTGCTTGCAGGATAATAGACGCAAACAGTTTGCGATTCCTATAGCACTGACCATCAGGGCTGCTTGGTGGCTTGATCCTGACATGGCAGCCGTCGATTGCTCCAGCAGCTTTTAGAAAGCGGTCTTGGGGGAGGTAGATGACCCTGTGGCGAATGGCCACCACCTCCTCAGTAACTCGGTGGACGATGCGGTGAACAGTGGCGCGAGGCATTCCAAACACCCTTGAGACCACCCTGTATGATGTCCCACTCGCCAGCCAGAAGAGAAAGACCAAGTTCTCTATTGTGGCATCCCATCCATGTCGTCTTTCCTGATGGAGAAGGCCCCCCCCCCCCCCCCCCCCCCCAATTCTGTTTTACTCTCCCTGCAGTGTGTGTGTGTGGCAGGAGGCGTGGCTGATTTTCCTCTCTCTCCCTGAGATTCGGCAGCTAGGTGTGCCCCGTCTGCCGAATCTCCACTAATCAACCCTCCACATTAGTGGTGCAACGGATCGTCATTGATCCGTGATCCGTTCGGATCGACGTCATCGGTTCGGCACACGCGTGACCCGCGGATTGATTTCTGAAAAAAAAAAAAAAAAGTTGTGCTCCGTCCGCACACAGCTTGTGGCAAACGGAGAAAGGAGGAGAGCAGACATGGCGAGCGGAGGAAAGGAGGAGCTTGAATGCCCCGCGACACTTAAATCCCCTGTATGGGAGCATTTTGGCTTCTCTGTCAAGTATGATGACGAAGGAAAGAGATCAGTGGACAAAACCGCGACGGTGTGTAGGCACTGTGGCATAAGAAAGCCATATGACAGTGGAAACACATCGAGCATGTTCACGCATTTGAAGCGACATCACCCGGGTGTTTTACTGACCGGAGATAAAACGAAAGCTGGCCAACAACCGCTCATCACCGCAGCATTTAAGCAGCCTCTTCCTGCGCAATCCGACCGGGCTAAAGCTATCACAAACGCTATCGGTGTGTTTATAGCTACAGACATGAGGCCATATTCAGTTGTGCAAAACGAGGGCTTTAAAAACATGCTGAAAGTGCTTGAGCCACGTTACGACATCCCATCGCGCACACACTTCAGTGAAAAGATAGTGCCAGATCTCTACGAGCGGGAGAAGAAAAAAGTTGTGGATGAACTATCCCGAGCGTCGGCTGTTGCGCTCACGACAGACGGGTGGATGTCCAGGGGAACGGAGAGCTATGTGACGATAACGGCTCACTTTATCACAGCAGACTGGGAGATGAGAAGTCCAGTGCTGCAGACACTGGGAGAGTCACACAGGCACTCATCTTGCGCAGGTACTGACACAAGCAGTTGAAGAATGGAAGATAAGGAGGCCCAGTACTAATATCCCAGTAACAACTGATAATGCAAAAAATCAAATAAATGCAGTGAATAAGGCAGGACTGGGCCCACAGATAGGGTGCTTTGCACATGTAGTGAATTTGGCATCACAAAAGGGAATCTCAGTCAATAAAATGGACCGCCTCCTTGGGAGAATCAGGAAGGTGGTTTCCTACTTCCACCGAAGCACAACAGCTGCTCATGTGCTTAAGACAAAGCAAGACATGCTACAGCTGCCCAATCACAAGCTCTTACACGATGTCCCAACAAGGTGGAACTCCACTTATGATATGGTGGAGCGTTATCTGGAGCAGCAGGCAGCTATATACTCTGCATTGACCGAGAAAACCCTGAAGAAAGAAAACATCATCACCCTGTCTGATGATGATGTGAGAGTGGCAGAAGAGGTCCTCCAGGTGCTTAAACCCCTCAAAACTGTCACATCTCTGCTGAGCACTGAAACTTCACCATCTGTGTCAATGCTCCTGCCACTGAAAACAAGGATTCTACAATCCATGGCTCCGTGTCGAAGACAGCGCCATCACACAAGATGTCAAGGCTGCCATTAGAGAGGACCTGAAGCCCAGATACACTTCACCCCCTACTCTGCAGGACTACCTTCACAGAGCTACTGCCCTGGATCCCAGATTCAAATCCCTGTCTCACATGGACCCTGCCCTACGTCAGAAGACATACAGTGACCTCACCACTGAGATTGTGAGCAGACTGGGTACTGAAAACTGTGATGAGGTAAAGAAAAAGAATATTATTTGATGAACTAAAACAAAACACAATCAACAATCTACAGACATACAACAACAACAGAGAAAACACAAGCATCAACACAACCTGAGGGAAAAAAAAAAAAAAAAAAAGGTACAAAATGAGCACACCACTATGGCCACAAGTGGCCATGGAAGTAGTAGAATAAGCCTAGCAGAACTGTGAAATATATTATATTAATTACAAATTGAGATTATAATGTGCTATAATAATATTAATAAAACTTCATTGGAAACGTGCACTTTAACTCAAAATAAGAAGACAAGGCACGTTTAAACCTATGAAAGGAAGTCAATGAACAAATATTTAAAGGGAGATTATTCCAGTCTGATGGCGCTTTAAACATGAATGCTCTTTTACCAATTGTTTTATTCACTGAAGGAATGTAGAAGAAGTATTGAGATGAGTGCCTTAATTGATATGTTGAGGAATATGGAATCAAAAACTGTTGTAAATAAACAGGATAGTTGCTATGTATACATTTAAAAATAAACTGTAACCAGTGATTATGTCTTCTTGTATTGAGTGTAGGCCAGTTAAGTGAATTATACATTATACAATGATGTGTGTAAAATGAGCAACCAAGAACAAATCTAGAAAGACGGTTATATACAATATTGAGGGGCAGAAGGTAGGTTTTGGATGTGTCAGAATATACTACGTCAGCATAATCAAAAAATGGTAAGATAAGTTGTAAGGCAAGCTTCCTTCTAACATTGAGTGTAAAACAGTTC
Organism: Epinephelus cyanopodus; assembly: GCA_026686955.1. Lineage (NCBI taxonomy): Eukaryota > Metazoa > Chordata > Actinopteri > Perciformes > Serranidae > Epinephelus > Epinephelus cyanopodus. The sequence continues at coordinate 4,622,337 of CM048931.1, read as the reverse complement.
TTGGATCGAAACAAAACACTGATACCAAAGCTGATTTTACGATGAATATAATCAATGTGGGGTTTGAAAGTAAGTTCTGGATCAAGCCATAGTCCCAGATATTTAAATTGCTCAACTCTATGCAGATTTGTACCGTCGTTACATGATATTATTAAATTATTCGATTTCATTTTTAGATTATGTTTAGTGCCGAAGACCATGAAGTAAGATTTGGTTTTATTGAGTAGCAGTCTATTGGAGGAAAGCCAGTTTTGTATGATATTGAAGTCTGATTGAAGGGCATTTTGTATTTGTGAAATATTAGATTTAAAGGTATAGATCACGGTATCGTCGGCATATAGTTGAGCTGATGTATTAGAACAAATTGGAGGAAGATCATTGATGAAAATTGAAAAGAGAAGAGGGCCAAGTGGGGCACACCTCTTTGTTGAACAAATAAGTCAGTGTTACGTGTGAGCACAGAATTGGAGCTGTTTGGAGAGGTTTGTGACCTGGTCGCTGAGGGTTTGGAGAGTCTCCATGATTCCTTGGAACATGTCAGCATGTTGTCCGATTTGACGCCCTTGGTGCATGATTGCCGTCTTTATGGGGTCCAGCTCCGCTGGGTCCATGGAGGCCAGAGTATTCTGTTACGTGTGAGCACAGAATTGGACCCAGATGCGGAGGCAGAGCAGGTTTAACACAGGTGATCTCAAAAAAGGTCCAAACGTGCAAAAAGTCCAAAACAACGGTGCGCGAGAGTGCTGGGCAGCGTGGTGGGCAACAGGGAGGCACTGGAAAAAAGAAGGAGGAGAGGCACAGTTAAACACAAGTGTCACAGGGATTCACAAGTAGATATAACAACTTTACCAACTGGAAAGACGAGCCTAGTAGGTATCGCGTGGGAATGCAGGATACTCTGGCGCTGAGGAGTGTCTCTGCAGGCCTTAAGAAGGGAGGCTGATGATCTGAGCAGACACAGGTGTGTTCAATCACTCCTCAGCGCAGCAGGGGGAAGGGTGCCTCAGGAGGAACAGAGACAAGTTACCCACAACCAACACAAAACCCGGAAGCAGAGTACCAAAATAAAAGTCCAAAAACACAAACCACCACAAGTCAGACTTACACCCTTGAATAACAACACATTGCTTTCTAATATGCAAATAGGAATTAAACCAAAAAAGTGCATTTTGTGAAAACCCAATTAAAGCTTGTCCAGCAGTAAATAGTGGTCGACCAAATCAAAAGCCTTTTTCAAATCAATGAAGATAGCACCTGTGAGATCACCAGAGTCACATGCTGAAAATATATCATTAGTAAGTTTTACAAGAGCAGTGGTTGTTGAGTGATTTGGTCTAAATCCAGACTGGGAAGGTGACAGAATATTATAGATTTTAAGGTAATCAGAAATTTGATTAAAAATTAATTTTTCAAAAACTTTTGCAACTGTACATATTATTGATATTGGTCTATAATTATTAAGATCAAGAGTGTCACCACCCTTGTGTATTGGTGTAATTTGTGAATATTTCCACATTACTGGTATTTCACAGGTAGCAAAAGACAAATTGAACAAATCAGCGAGAGGAAACATAAGAATATGAGAGGCCATTTTAATATATCTTGATTCGATCCCATCAGGGCCAGCGCCACTATTCAGACTAACTTGTTTAATAGCATTCTGAACATCTAGGGGTGTAATTTTAGTAAATGAAAAGGTACTCTGACAAGAGGACATATTATTAAAACTATGACTGTAAGAGCAGTTTGATATTAAATCAGAACAGACTGTAGAAAAATGCCGACTGAACACTTTAGCAATCAGAAAGGGATCATGAATTATAGCATTACCATCACGTATTTTATTAATAGGGCTTTTATCAGAAGTATTTATTATGGATTTTATACTGTTCCAAAATTGTTTAGGATTTTTAAACTTGTTGGAGAGACATTCCTTATAATAGTCAGACTTTGCATTGCAGGTCTGAGTCTTGGAGATATTCCTTAGTTGCCTGTATATTTCCCAGTCAGCATTTTCCCTAGTCAGCTGAAATTTAGCCCAGGCCTTATCCCTCTGTCTAAAAAGGCTTATAAGGTCTGCATTTATCCACGGAAGATGTCTACCCTTAAACTTAGAAATTTTCCATGGTGCATGTTTATCAACTACTTGTGTAAACTCAGAGTAAAGAAAGTCCCAGGCATCCTGAACAGTTGGTATTAACTGGTACCTGTCCCAGTTAATTGAAATTAGATCATTAATAAATAAGTCAATATTCATTTTCTTATGTTGTCTAATTTTAATTAATTTAGGTGGTAATTTGGGTGCATGAACATCAAAAGTGGCTAATTACTAGAACTGAATTGAACTGAACTTATCCTTGAGCTAAATAAAACATACGTGCTACTCCTGGCCCACAGAGGACAACGTTTTCTCCGCTCCTCTCTTCTCTTCTTCACTTCTTAATCTATCTCAGGTTCAAACTCATCTTCACCTCTCATCATCTGAAAGCTCCAAATCTGAGTCTCCCTCAGTTATCCGGTAAAGAATTCTCTCTGCTTCAGTTCTGTCTGCTACAACAATGTTGAGTCATTAAGTACATTAAGATTGTCTTGGTGTCCACTATAATTGACATTTACAAAAGGGCTATTATTTCATAACACAAATAATTTAAATCCTCTCAGAAGTAAAAAATATCATTCCTCACATTTTAATAAACAAGAGCATATAAGATTTTCATGGTAAAAAAAACCCAAAAAACAATAGATAAACAATATTTGACATACCTTTCCTGTTTCCATAAAATGTGCCTGCTGCTATGCCAGCCATTTTGGATGAAAAGAAAGAGGAAGTTCCCAGCATCCCACTCTAACACATGATACACCATTGGAAAGCCCAGGATGTCCTCTATACAGTACAGCAGGGATTGATAGAGTTGCTCAAAAGACTAAAAGGAGGTGACTGAACAAAATGTCCACTATAAAGGACACAAGTCAATGGGCTGGGTCTCAGGAGGATATTATTGTGATTGCACAAATGTATAAAATAAATTTAAACCTAGGCATTGACTCGAGTAGTAATTTTCTCCCACGCCGACTTCCGTTCCTTTGCTGCTGCAGCCGTGTTACTCTTCTTCCTGAAAACAGATTCAAATTTGCTGTATGAGCGCATTAAAATATTCAACTCCAGAGGAGTAAAAAAATGCAGTCCTTTTAATGGCGCTTGTTGCCATGGTGAATCCTGGTATTGGGGCTCCGTTGATGACGGCTTTTTAAAGTCGTGCACGCGCTTAACTCAGAGTGAACAAACTCTGTGTTGATTGAACCGACTGAAATCACCTGTTCTGAAACCCGTAACCCAGAGTCTCCCATCTCAGAGTTACTCAACTCAGAGTTCAGGGTTAGGCTCAGAGTTTGTTGAACCTCCTTTCTGAAACGGACCCCTGGTAGATAAGCAACCCAGTGTCCATAAGCGCTTGACAGTTACTCCAACATTATTGTTCAACTTCAGGGTAGATATTACCTCTAACCAGAGTGTTTAAACAGCTGGACTCCCAGAGTGAGTGGAATAAAGAACCTTGGTCGCCACAGTTAAGCCATCATAAATCTTGATGTTTGTCATTCATCTTGGATAATCTAACAGGAGTAATATATGGTCTACACAGAATCTTTCATTGTATCCTCCTGGGCATGTTTTCTTTAAAAATCACTAAAATGACACCATTTATGATACCATAAACTGCAATAGAAATTAGCGTCAGATTTTCAAATTTCCAGTGGTCCTTGGACACATCAGGTGCAACAAAAACTTTCGTCAGAAAAAAGCCATATCCAAAGCTGAGCTTAAAATAATAACATTTCATCAAAATCAATTTATTCTATGTCTCATTTAAATTTGGTCAAAAATAAACTGTTTGCATGACGAGTGAAAAAGGCTCTTTTCAAATGCATAATTTTGTCTTCAACTTTTAACTTAAAAACATCAAAGGATAAGTTTTAAAAATCTAATAATTCATTTATGGTGGAGGGAGGGTCATGGATTTTCACTTGGGGAAGCTCAAGAAAAAATATTTGGAGGGTCAAAATAAAAACTGCCACCCCCTCCTATGATAAATAAAGATCAGTCTCTTGTTACTAAAAGAATAATTATTAATAACATCATCTTGTCTGCAACATCAAGTGCAATTTTTACTTTAGTCCAGCAGATGACAGTGTTGGTTCATTATGTGATACGTGTCAGCCACAGACCTTTATCTGCATGAAGTTACACTGATATGACCATAACTACACTATAACAAAATGCTGTGAGAAAACAGCCAAATTCTGATGCTAACATACTGTTTTACATTAAAACTGTGCAATACTGTAGAAAACAATGCATTCTGGACAATATTTATGGGCAGCTTGTGGTTTTCCATAAAATTCTGCAATATACTGTTGATAATGTTGTATTGTGGGAGTGATGTAGACTTCACAGCAAAGAGGCTGTGCAAACGCAGAACATCACTGTAGGCAGAACCATCGTAAAGACACAGACTTTCTTTTTTACTTTCTTTTTATCCACCTAAATCCTGCACTTCATAAGCAAATCGAGGATAATCCACCTGAATCCTGCACTGTATTGAGCAAATCTCATGGTAAGTTGAACTGCATTTTATCTGTCTGGTGATGTTTGCTTATTGTACTAGCCAGTGTAGATTTTCTGGAGAATCACAGAATGGCCGGTGGTCTGGGACAGCTGGCTGAACATGAGAAATCGTGATTTGTAATGTTGCAATTAGCTAATGCAAATGATGCAACATGAAAACACATATGCAGCGCGTCTGAGGGCAAACTATTGCTATCCAGGAGGGCATATGGGTCAGAGAACAGCACATGTTGGAGCTAGCAGCATCATTCAGTCACAGAGTGGGAGCAGTAAGTACCAGAGAGCCGAAAGCGGCCACAAATTTTAAACACTCGATGCTCCCTCCTGTAATGTGAAATGCAAATCTGGCGAAGGCAAGAAACACTAAATACAGTTATCCAGAAGCTTATGACTGCAGTTTATCAACGTCCCCCACAGCAGCAGCTGCAGCTAACATTAGCGCGCCTGCACTGACTGAAGGCTGTAGAGATGGTTTAAGAGGGGAGAGAGATGGATTTTCTGGATGCTCTTAATGAATAATAAAATATTCCAAAATAATAACAATCTTACAGGGAGTTGAAAAATGTGTGTTATGCCACAGCAACAGATTCTTGGTCAAAATAGACCACTGTATTGCCTTGTGTGAAGATTGACTTAACACAATTAAATCACACATAAAATCACAATATCAGTCAGCAAAATTGCAATTAGATTTTTTTCTTTTTTCCAAATTGCTCAGCCCCAACTTAAGCTGTATAAATACATTACAGTCTGTATTTATTATCTGTTTTATCATGACTTATATGATTTGTTGTGTGCTTTCACATAAAATGGTTTGTTTGTATTAATAAATGAAGTATTTCAGTTGGTGCTGCCTTTTTAAATAAATGTGGGTAACAGAGTTTTTCATTTATTTTCTAAGTCTCTTCCATAGAGTTTTTTTATTGCTGCATTTTAGCTAACTAAATCATTCAGTATATGTTGCATATATCACAGTGAAATTGCTAATTAAGGTTACAGTAAAGACAGAGCTTACATCACAGCAATTGGCTGTCATAAATACTGCCAGTAATGTGCCCTATTTACAAAAATTACTACATGGTTAATATATTTGAGGTTATGGTGCAATTCCATTGTTAATTGGGGGGAAAAAAACAATATTGTGGCTACAATGGCATAGTGGCATAGTATAATGTAAATTCAACAAAATACAGCACTATACTGTGATTTAGTACATGGTATTTTACCAGTAACAACTGCATATAAGTTTATAGTAAGGAAACTAGAAAAAACTGTAATTTACTAACCACCCTGCTGCCAGTAGTCTACTGTAGTATCAATGCAATCACAGGCCAGCTCTGCTGTCAGCGGCATAGTGATGCGAGGAGAGGGATGAGGTGTGTGAGGTTGAGCCACTTGTCAGTTGTCAAAAAACAGGACGTGATTGGTTTGTTTCGATTTACACCCACCCCAACAGTCCTACGCTGTAAACACAGCCAACATGGTGAGGAGGGGGTGTGTCGACTCGCTTCGCGTGTGTCTGTGTAGGAGCCCGCTGGCGCTGAGACATAAGGAAAAGTTGTTGAGTTAATTTCAATGGACCCCAACCCAAATCCAGGTTAAAAAAAAAAAAGAGAAAAGCTGGTGGAGAAAGAGAGGGAGAAAAAAAAGAGAGGCACACGAGGACAACGAGGCCAAATGCCTAAACTTGCCAGATTTATTCAGGGCCCCTGTCGTGGCAAAAACACACAATACTTCTGCAAGTAACTTACCTAAAAAAACACTGGTTTCTCTCAATATGAGGTCTGGGGACCCCCAGGGGTCCTTGAGGCCAGATAAATGATTGATAAATGGACCCTATAGTACATTTGGTAAGGCATGTCATTGGTGGTACATAAACTTGAGATTTTTGCTCGGTGGGGTTGGTAATATATTATATTATATTATATTATATTATATTATATTATATTATATTATATTATATTTTTTAATATTTTTGGGGGACAGTTTTAGCCTAAGTATGAAAGAGGGAGAGAGAGAGGGAGTGACATGCAGCAAGGGGCCACAGGTCAGAGTCGAACCCGGGCCACTGCGGCAGAAGCCTTGTATGTAAATCGTCTGACTTACCCACTAAGCCACTGCTTCATTAGCAAAATCTGTGTCGGCAAAAGTTGAGATTGGGTCTTGTCAAACTGTTAAGTAAAAGCTGATATTCTCTGAGATATGCTCTCATTGTTTTCCTTTTGTGCAACAAGTAATTTCATTCAGTAGGCTACAAAATCAAATGATGAGATGACTTACACATGTGATAAGGCATGCCCGTCTTCTGTGTGCACCCTCTTCTTGCTGCAGCCAGATGACCTGTATCTTACCCGGATACAGCCATGCTTGATTTGATTGGCCGATGGGTAGCTGTGTCTTATTTTTATTGGCTGGAACGTGGCAAGCTCTTGTTAAGCGCTCTGGTATCCACAGCATCTTGCAACACGTCCCACTGCATATACAGCGATGTAACTTAGTGGCCGTTATCATAATAATTTTTTTTATGCGTGAGAAATACCAGCTGTGGTGGATGAGACTGTGAAAATAAAATAAATGTGTCACACTCTCAAAGCGTGACACTTAAGAGCCCTGCTTGAGTTACTTGCATATTCCTTGCATATTACAAGAATGCTATGTATTCATTATTATTATTAATCACCAGCCTGTAACAAGTTGCAGACACATGAACACCAGGCACTGGCAGTTGATATAAATGGATCTCTCATGTAGTTGTAATAATAGCCTTCTTGGCACACAGCTTTATTCTATAAAGTGTTAGTGAATTTTGCTGTCTGTTGCATTACTGTACTATATCCCAGCCCAAACATGAAAGTTATTGTATATTCCAACCTTAGATTTAGGTTGGGGTTCATTATATGGACCTATTTTTGAGTCTGAAATAAAGATTGATTGATTAGGGTTCCCTGGTATGATAGTCAGAGCCTTAGGTAAAATATTAGTAGGCTATATTGCACAGATGTGCAAATCTGGACCTATGAGAAGTGAAACCTTATCTGTTAACTTTTATCTATAATCAAAGGAACTTCAATGACTGATGTTATTGAAATAAGTTGAAGTTGCTGTTAGCCTATATTTTTACTAGGCCTATTTACTGTTGCATTGAATATGGTATTGGCATATTATATTGACTGGCAATATAAGCTGGCATTGACATCATCACAAAACTTGCAGGCAATGGTGTAAGAGGTACAAGGAACTTATCCTGAAAGTTTCATTTGAATTGACCACTAGGAGGCCTGACACATGCAAAAAAATGGGCGTGGGATAACAAAAATCAGGCTATAAATCAAAAATTGATTGTCCAATCACAACAAAACTTACAGAGAATATTAAAATAATGAGACATAAATGAATGAACATCTATCTGATTGTCAAAAAACCTGTTGGTAATCTTTATTGCAGGCATCCTAATTGTCAGAGGTCTTGACTCTACATTCAGCGAATGTAGAGTCATCAGATTTGTCTATAGGCAAACCCCGGATATCTTGCCTCCGGAAGAAGAGCTAAGAGCCCTGGTTTCTGGTTGTAGGCTGTTTGTAGTCTGCGTGATATTGACTAATCATGTTTGAGCAGTTGTTGCCAGGTTACACGGTCCGTGCGGTGAACTAACGAGGCGGAACATAATTGGCGTCACTGCAAACTCTGAATCCATCGCAGTGGTTCAGCATATTTACTTATATATAAAAGGAAGTCGGAAACGGAAATTCACCTCCTCCGCCCAAATCAAACCAGAAAGCCAAAAAATCGGGGGTCTGCCCGCAGAGGCTGTATCGCCGTCTGCCGGAAGTCAGACACCGAATACAGCCGATGGGTTCCGAGAATGTCTTGATCCTACCCAGCTTAGTTTTAAAGGTCTATGCTGGCTTGAATTGCCCCTTGCAGCTATATTCTGTGTCTATTTGCTTTCCTGTGGTTTGCTCTTAGAGAGCAGCAACCTTGAATATTTTCAGCACTTTCTAAAATATTAGAGACCAAACCACTTATCTGTTAATTGGGTAAATAACTGACAGATCAATCAACTTAAAATGATTTGTAGTGCAGCCCTAAAAATGACATCAACGAGGTGCAAAGGAACTGAAAAGAGACACAAAATAACCACAGAGACATAAACGTACAACAAAGAGATGTAAAACAACCAAAGGAGACACAAGATAACCCTGATAAGACACAAATTGACCACAAAGACAAAAATGAGCAAAAACCACCACACAATCTGTGTGTCTAGCTCCTCTGTAGAGGTTTTGGAGCTGATTATCTGCAGATGAAATGAGGATCATGACTTCAGTCTGTAGATTTTCATGACACAGAGACAGGCTGATACTGTTTGTTAAAGCACCCAAAAAGACCAAATGTTAATGAATAAAGAAGATGCCATCAATTCACCAGTTAACAGTTTTTCAAGACTGTATTAACACATTATCTATCAATGTGACACCACTGGGGTGTGCTGTGTACCTGTCAATGTTGCTGCAGAGAAGAAACTGTTACACATGTGAGTTTAAAACAAAAAAGGTTTTAATCCTGAAGCACTCAAAGGGTTCCTGCTCAGAGGCACATCAGCAGCACATATAGCTGAACCTATAATGCACCATCTCATTATTGAAGCATTATCCAGGGGTTAAAGCAAGAAAAAAATTTGTGCCTGAAATGTGGAGCACGGAAGATTTGTGTGCCTGAAATCTGAAATCTTTTCCGGAGTGGGGGGGCTTGGTGTTGCGGTCACAAAATGAATAGAAATGTATGTGTTGCAAAGGAAGGTGTTTGTTATCAAAACGAACAAAAAGATTATAACCTTTAGTAGTTACTTTTCAGATTAAACTTTTATAGCACAATGAGTTTATGAAGAAAGATTAAAGTTTCAGTGGTTACCAGACTTTTTGACTTGTAGCTCCTACATCTCTTGTTTGACTTGGTGCTATTTATTTTTAGAAGCTAAATCATTTAGGCTGTTTGCAAAATTGTATCACGCTTGATGTGAATTAAGCAGGCAGTTACGTCAAAATTTCGCTTCTGGGCAAGCATGTCATCATTGAAATGGATCATATAATGTTGTGGTGGTGACTTTAAAACTTCAGTATAGAGGATTTTTAGTGCAACTTTAGTTTCTGTCTGGTTTCTGTTACCTTACCTTCAAAATTACCACTGGCTTACCGCAGCCTCTTCCGCTCGGTCTATGCTCTGTGTCTCAATGTGACATGATGTGAAAGCATGCACAGGCGTCAGTATTGACTGGCTATCACCTGTGCCGTGTAACCAATCAGAGGGGGCTGTAGGTGGGACATTGTTACAAAGCCCAGTGCAGTGGGGACTGCAGACAGGGAGGGAAGATGGTTGTATCAGAGCCAAAGGAGCAAGTTTTAAAATACATTTATTTGATCAGTTATCGATGAATAAACATCTGATGCCGATCATGGTAAACAGTAGGTCGTTTTTACTTACACACTGCGCGGCTAAATCATTTTCCCAGTTTGGACATATATATATATTTTTTTAGGGGCAAATGCAAGTGAAATGCTCGCACTGCAGAGCACTTCTGCATGTGCCGGACAGAAACTTTGCCACGCCAGAAATCCGGTGCTGTGCCGGAGAACTTTAACCCCTGATTATCTCTCTGAAAGACTCCACTGAACAGTACACACAGCACCTGGACAGTATGGGAGAATGGGGATGGTTGTAACATTTTTGACAACTCGGGTCTCTTTTAAAGCAGTGCATTCAAAATGTGATACAAACTAGTTACATGTGTCAGCTATTAAATGGTGTAGTTGTTGTCTCTGCAACACAAACAGAAAATCCATGGAGTGAACACAAGGAGTGAAATGTTAGACTGGGTTAGCTGTAACGGACCATGGCGTGAAATGTAACATTATGAAAAAAGGGTATGACAAGAACTTAAAGGGATAGTGCACCCAAAATGAAAATTCAGCCATTATCTACTCACCCTCATGCCGAGGGTGTAGGGGAAATACATTTTTTTAGAATAATTGCACTCGTAATAATGAATTTGGGGCACCACCCTTCTTTTTTTTTTTTTAAGAAGGGAAGCGACGAATCAGATTAATAACTCCGTAAATTACCTATTAATTCGTCAGCAGGATAATTTAACTAAGCCTCCTGTTCGACCGCTCTCTTCACCGCATAGCGGTTAGCTCAGATTATGGAAGTTTTGGGCCTACTTTTCAGCAGCGGTGATCACAGGTGGATCTCAGTCGGGGGTCCCTGGACTGTCACGAGCTGCTCCGGGGGTTTTCCAGCAGAATGGCACGGCAGTTTCACAGCCAAGGGAGCAGATGAGTTCGCAATGTCCTGTGGGTACCCAGTGGTTGGTCCACGCTGCGGGAGGCCTTGGCTGGATGAAGGACCACTGTGGCAAGTGGCGGACAGCCGGTTCTAAGGAATCTGGAGTGGAGAGTGGTCGACAGGTGCCGGTCTGCTTCTTGTGATTACTCGTTTATAATAATGTGACTACAATATCGCTGGCCGTTCGACATTGATGTCAAATTTACTACTACGCATAAAAAAAACTGAAAACACTGAAGATGGAAAAACTGGATCGATAAAATTTCAAAGTTCAAAATAACTTTGCCCGTGAGCATAAACGTGTTAAAAACGTAATAAAAGCAATAACGCACAACTGGAAAGGTAAAAATAAAAATGTGAACCAATATGGCAGACAAAAACGAGGGAAAGGTCAAAAAGTGGGCGGCGATCCTGATCAAAAGGGGAGGTCTTAAGAATATATCCCTTTAATATCTTAATAGGAGGAAAACTTTAATTCTTTCCTGATACGAGGTTGTATACTTTAATATGTTACGCACGAGTGACGCATACTATTCCCACTATGGTCCACATTATTTCTTAATATCCAACTAAACTCACAGATTAATATTAAATCAAAATACACTTATTATGCCATGATGTCAGCTAGCCTACATCAAATACACACACTGATTAATTTGATGACAATGTATAATGATAAACAGAATGAAGGAACACATAGTCATGCAACAAGTTGATTAATACTACCTAATTATATCTTCATTAAATATATATATAAAGTGGACTTCCTTACGGTAACTCTTCCTTACTCTGCCACGAGGTGGCAATATGGCTACATGTTAGGGAGTTGAAATTAACATTTAATTATGCCACATACCAACACATTTGGTTTTAACAAAGAACCATTCATATCAGAACCTCACCGTACCATGTTTGAGTCAAAGCACGTTACACGGTAATACAGTGGCACAAGGATCTGACACATACGTTTCAGTCCGTTGCAATAGAACCTTTGTCTCTCCCCGGGGTCACATGTAAGTGGCAGAATGCGGTCATCAAAGGGTGCATTGTTTTTCAAAGCAGAGTTGGTGATAAAACTAGTGCCTCTGGGTGAAAAAGGAAGTAAGTTAATGTCCTGATTTGAATAGTCTTCACATGATGTCCTTGGAGACAGACAGACTGTCTTTTCTCTTGATCGGGGTCAGTTAGGGGACAGGGTAATGATTTTTTTAGCATCCATCGATATGTCTCTACAGAGGCTCTGGTGAAGTTTTAGAGTCCTCACATCACTTGCGGAGATCCAAGGGGGGAGGGGGTAGCAGCACAACTCCACCTAATGCAGGCTGACGGTGCCCCAGATTAAAACGTCCAATAACACAAAATTGAAACCAAAAAAATATCTCCATACTGCTCATCCGTAGTGATCCAAGTGTGCTGAAGCCCTGACATAATTTGAACTCTGTTTTTAGCCTCATTGAAGCTTGCAGATCTAACTGCCTAAAACTGCACCGTGATCATGTGTGCGCGCTCGCGTGAGACCAGCAAAAGCATGAGCTTTGCTTACCCGTGTTTACATCACGTGACACATGCACCACAGGGAGAAACAACAGTAACCACAGTAATTTGCACTACGGTCTTTTAGCAAAGGACAGCCCAACATGTCTGAAGACTTTGAAATTGAGGAGGAACAGCATTTCTTTTATTTGTTGAGCTGTATTTGTTTGAGCCCAAGTATACGGATGTGGAACTCAGGCTACTGGACAAAGCAGCCGCCACAGCTCATGAGCCTAACCCTCAGCCAGCCGCAGAATTGGAAACCTGGTGGTGTAGTTGTTTCAAATGCAAAGCAATGGCAACGGATGAGGAAAGTCTTTGCTGTTCAGACTGGGAATTGGCGATGCCTGCACTTGAGAATCTGGACATCAGTACTGACAAGACTGCTGCTCTTCCAACACTACTGACCCGTGGTGTTCTGGAGACATTTTTTTACTTCCCCAAGATCAACTAGAAGAAAAGACAGAGGCCCGCAGGTCCAGATGGCCTGAGTAAGTCATTCATTTCTACCGTAGGCCTAATTGATATATAAATAAAGCTTATAAATGCTTATAAATTTATATTATAAGCATCTATATATATGCTTATAAATAAAAGCAAACCCCTGACCACCACAATGCTACTGCATTACGTGCTGTCCTAAATGTGAAATCACAATGCTTTGTATTTCTTCTATTATAGCCAGTGCAGATCGGTGGCTTATTGGGTTGTTTTGGAGTGAGCCTTAAGAGGAGAAAAACACGGCAGACACAACAGAAAAGTTTTGCCCTCCTGTATTGTTGGAGCCATTCAGGACAATTATCCATCCCCCACTGGACAGTACGTTGGGCTCAAAGAGGCTGAAGAAGCCTCATTTTCATTGTGGTCCATTATGGCAAGCTGTGTATGAGCTCTCATGGAAGAGTAAGAGAAATGCAGTCTCTTCTCTGTGTTCTTGAGTAGCGATGCATGGAACACCTCAAGCTTGCCTTAGAACACAAAATTTTGATTGATATTATAAGTACTTGTGATCAGTATTTTTTCTGACTGTTGTCATTTTCACATTGAAGCAGGACAAAACTTGCATGGTAATACGAACCTGTATGTTTGAAGAGAGCCATGTGCCTCAGGTCCTTCATGAGACCCTTGCACAGGGCACTGGATGATAAGGTTTTGAAGGCAGCAGAGTCTTTCTTTATCCACCTCTTTCTTCTCTGTTGCTCTGGAGTGAGGTCAGCATGCTGGCATGTCTTCTCTTCTCCATCCTCCTCCCAACGGTGCACACCACAAATGTGATAAAGTAGCGACTGACACTTTTTTATTAAATCCTGCAGTCAAAAATAGAATAGAATAAGTAAAATTTATCCATAAAATCAAATACAGAAATTGGGATATACTATTTAAAATATTCACAACACACATTGTATAATTGAAAGAATGTGATGTTACTCACATCTGGGTCACCTCCACAAGATGCACAAGCATACCATAAGTGGTTGCAAATGGATTTGATCCAAGACTGAAGGTCATGGTTGTCCTTTAATTTGGACACTGCCAGTAATTTCTTCATGAGCCCTAGCAGCAAACAGCACAGACTCCATTAGATCTCTTCAACAAGTAGTTGTCTAAGTGTGACGTGAGGCTCCACAAGGGGATGTCAGAGCACTTCTTGACCCCTTCCCAAACCCCTGACCTGGACCCCACACACCCTGACCCATTTACGTACCCTTGACAATGTGCCAGATGTCAAACTCATGATGAATATTTGGGTAATCCTCCCGCATTATCTTCCTTGTAGATGGTGATCTGATCCACCTCCACACCTTCCTCCAGGAGATAATCCAGCCCTCTCCAAAACCCCACTGGCTCCATAACTGCAGAGCTGGATGCCTCGGTCACCTATTGTTTAAAAAATAATTTTACACATCCCATACGTGATATACCTTTTGATATCCAACGCAAACTTAAGAAAAAGTTGTTGCACACACATAACATGCATCATCATCAAGAAAAAAATGTTAAATTATATAGTTATGTACTGTCACACTTGCCTGCACTAACTCAAAGAGGATGATCTCTTTGGTTGTGTCCTCCATGAAGCTGTACGTGCTGTATTTGGCAGAGAAGCCTGGGCTGTGAAATGTTGAGACAAGATTAAAGCAAATGTTAGTGTAACATAGTGTAATCTTGAGAGATCGCCGTTTATATTTACATGTATGTACATACAAATAATATTTATTTACCCGTCTGACCTCCCATCTCCTGACTTATGCACTCCTTCTTTCACCACATATTTTGTCTGAAGCAGGTGTTCCATGATGGCCTTGTGTTGCTCATTGTACTTGATGTCAATGACAGGGATGAGATATGATGACTGGATTGAATAAAATGTTGATTTCTTCGGCAATTGGAGGTTGAGCAGCTCAGCCCAATCAGCAATGGTTGTGTATGTGGCACCAGTGAAAAGTTTAGATGCCACAACAAGAAGATTGTTCTCTGGCATTCCACGAATGTCAGGACACAAACTCCACAGCCCACTATGTCCATTTTGGCAGTCCCATTTTATCTTTATGAGGCTCCCAGCAGACAAGATGCTTGCTTCCATTATCCCCCCTCCTCCACACTGATGGCAGGTTTCAAACAGCTACGTCAGCCTGGACTGGTTGACCAACCATTTCTTGGTGACACTTTATATTAAGGTACTGTAATAAGTGTTAATAAGCAGCCTCGGCTCTCCCTCACCACGCAGCAGACCTCCCTATCCCTCCCTCATGGCCCCGCACATACTCCCGAGCCTCGCTCTCCCTCACCACGCAGCAGCCCGCCCACGCACATACCACGAAGGCTCGACTCTCCCTTTCTGTGGAGAGGGGAACCAAGTTCTGTCTTCCTTTTTTTGGGTTTAGCCGTGTAGGCAGTTGTAGCCAATGCTGGAATAGCTATTTTACCTGGTGCACTGTTCGCCATTGCCACTTGCTCTCCCCTTCTGCCGGCGGCATGGGAACGCACATATGCAGTAGAACAGCCAATAGGAATGCAGTGGTCTGAGCTGACCTATGATTGGTTGATGCACATCGGCATGATCCTGATTCTTTAGAGGCTGAACACAGAGCCATGGTGAGGTGCAGAAACCTATTGTTTGTCTCAGACCACTTGATTTACATTATGCTTAGAGGATATTATAACATTTTTACTCAGTTATACCAAAACAATGTTGCCTACTGGAGCTTTAATTATGATTATTAAGGATTAATTATAGGATAATAACCACATTCATTACTGGTTTATAAGACACTATAAGACCCTATCAGATTAAATGAATAAGGCGTTAATAGTTAATAATGATCCGTTGCAGCTACCGGATCTAAAGTGGGAACAGTGTTGTATAATAGTTAATAAACTATTAATATGCTGTCAGGGCTCAAAACTAACGGTGACTCTAAAAATTGCTACTGGGACACAAAGATGATGTGTCTGGGACAATTCCGGGACAGCAAAAAAAAAAAAAAAGTCAAAGCAATATCGAAATGGGTCATTACATATGGGTATATGAACATTGCTTTTGTTGCTTGAATAATTTCAATAAAAACTTATGAACAGCAAAAATACAGTGGCTTTTGTTGCACCTGATCTGGCTCTACACGCGCAAGCACACACACATGGAATCCCTTCTTGGGTTCACTCTCTCCCTCTCATTGCTGTTGCCTGCAGTAATTTCTCTATCGATACAGCCCATGATGCACCTAATCGGCTATTTGAAGTGTCACCTCTTGAGAGCAAAGCATGTCAGTTTTGAAATTTGTGTTATTTGCAAAATCATCACATCTAGACATAATTTTGACATTACTTTTAATTGTTCAAACAGAAAGTTAAGCACTAGTAAAGGCTATCGCCAAACTGCGCAAACTGTATCCTGGGATATAATCTCAACTCACTGCATGATGGTCACGCTGGATGCCACTCGCCAGATAAGCTTGCCACTCCTCATCAGAGCACAGAACCTAGCAATGCTGAGATGGTTGAAAAAACTGATGCAAACTCCTCCAGTGCCACTCCAGTAGTTTGATGAGACACTTCACTTTGGGACTCTCAATTTCAATACAATTCTATTTATAAAGCCCAATATCACAAATCACAATTTGCCTCACAGGGCTTTACAGCATACGTCATACCTCTGTCCTTTGGACCCTCACAGTGGATAAGGAATAACTCCCCCAAATAAAACCTTTAACGGGGGAAAAAATGGTAGAAACCTCAGGAAGAGCAACTGAGGAGGGATCCCTCTTCCAGGACAGACAGATGTGCAATAGATGTCGTACAGAACAGATCAATATAATACATTAACAGTAATCCGTATGACACAATGAGACAGAAATTGAGAGAGACAGAGACAGAGAGAGATGCAGGACAGACGGTAATGCTAATAGCTTACAACAGCATTAATGAAAGTAATAATATTATAATTATAATTCCGGCTATTGTGGAATTATAATTCATGTTTCATCATGTTCATGTTTCATCTGTTTCTGCCCCTGTGGTAAATTACTTTGTCAAAGTAGGCTACAGGCTAGCTTGTTGATTTTTAGCTAGTTCTAGTTCTTTGCGATAGCTAACACTAGCAACTCAGCTAATCATGTACACGATGGCTTACAAAGTTATAAAATGTGACAAAGTTATAAAATGTGACTGTGTGTTATAAATACCTACAAATACACTAATAACTATAAATCCAACCTACAGCCGTTACGCACATTACAAAAAAGAGCAATAAGAATCACCAATAAAACTGGATATCTTGAGCATACAAATTCATTATTCATAAAGACACACACTCACCGATATATATTTAAACACAAGACTGCACAAATCATACACAAAGCGAGACACAACCTACTTCCTGGTGAAATTCAAAAGATATTTAGGGAAAGGCAGGGTGGGTATAATTTGAGAGGGGAATTTGAAAAGTATGTGCATAACAGTCTGTGGGGTGAAATTGTGGAATGGTCTGAAGAAGGAGCTCAAAAACAGCACAAACATAAAATGCTTAAAAAAAAAGTATACAAAAACCTGTTTCTAAAAAACTATGAGGATGAGGAAAAGTAGGGTGGAGAGTGGAATATTATTTTGATTATAGGGATAGGTGATTATAAAACTAAGAGGGAGTCTGTTGACTTTGTTGTTTTGTATTTGTTTTTTTTTTTTTGTTTGTTTTGTTTTGTCGTTAGAACTATAAAACTAAGAGTTACTCTGTTGGTATCCGTGTATCATTCGTTCATTCCATTATCAATTTAAAATCAAAAATCAAAAAACGAAAAAACTGTATGTTTTTTCATTATTCGTTTAATAATCAAATTCAAAAATACAAAAAAAACGTTTGTTTTTCTTATTTTTGATTTTATGCTCACATCAAAAATAGCAAATCAAAAAATGGGCCACGATTAAAATTTGATTTTGATTTTTCATCTGATCCAACTTGCGTGACCCGGAAGCACATTGCATTAGCTGGATTAAAAAAAAAAATCAACACCTTATCTCGTAATTACAAGAAAAGAGCTCGTAATTACACAATTATTAGCCTAATTATTTACATATGTTGAAATAGCCTGTGTCATCCTTTGTTAACCATTTCATATACAGCTGTTACTCATTTAAATGCCGCAGCCACAGTGAAAGGTGTGAAATAATTGATCCAGGAGTAGCTGCAGTGCGCAACAACTAGCCGGTAGCACATGTGAGCAGTAGAGATACAGCGTCCAACTGAAACTGTTTGAGAAATTAGCAGTACTGATAAAGGACATTTATACTATGATATTTCCACAACAGTCAGTGTTAGGTCCCCTATTATCCTAGTGATCTTAGTGTCATGATGTAGAACTGCAAATGTATGTGTGACATACAGGCAGAGTTGGGTATAGGTATAGAGTTGGCAGTTACACCTAGAGTAAAACTACTGAAGACCAGCAAAATGTTTTCATTTATTCTTTCAGGTGGGTAAATGTCACCTAAGCACCTTCAGATTTTATCAGTAGTGTACCCTTAATAGATAACTTGTTTATAGTTTGTATTGTGCTTCGTGATATTGTTTGAGGGAATTGCAACATAAGGTAACTGCATATGAGTGGATGCAACTGTCACTAATGCTAGCGTAATTCCTCAGGGATTTAAGCTGTTATTACTTTCATTTTGACAATCTAACCTGTCACAACACATTAGCTAAGGTTGTAAGGACTGTAACTGTTGGTAGCTGTTATTTTGTTTTAATATGTTGAATTGTAATTTTATGGGTTATTGTTTGCCGGATGATTGAGCTAAGCTAACTAACGCTAACGTCAGCTGTCACTTGTTGCCTTAGCAACGGTAAACATTCACGTATGTATGGGCTGATGGGATGTGGGAGTGCAGAGTCAAGCTTCATTTTAAATAGTTTAGATACACTGTAGGCCTATTTAACACAGAATGTGGGATTCTAGTTGGTAGTAAACTTTTTAGAAAAGAGCTTAATTTGTAATACC
Source organism: Epinephelus cyanopodus (assembly GCA_026686955.1). Classification (NCBI taxonomy): domain Eukaryota; kingdom Metazoa; phylum Chordata; class Actinopteri; order Perciformes; family Serranidae; genus Epinephelus; species Epinephelus cyanopodus. Next base: position 4,603,347 of record CM048931.1, on the reverse strand, counting down.
ATTTAATTTATTGTGGGTTAGGCTATTGTTTTCTATAAAATATGCTAGTCATAAGAATTGGGACAGTGTACAATTTTTAACATAAAAGATGCATTGCACTAGAATTAGCTCAAAGATAATTTACATCTGCAGTCCCCCACAACCAAAACATACAACAGCACAACAACAAACAATACAAAGCAAAAAACACACAGAACACACCATACCAAATACAAAGCTACACACATATACACACATGGGGTGGGAGGCTTATTATATTCTACAGTCATTGTTAGTTCAGTACCGATCAGCTCACGAAAACCTAAATCTGCACATTTTACAAAAAACTGCTTCCTTTCATTCTGTTCTATCAAGAAAAGTATCGATACTGCTGTGATGGTTGATTTTTCATTCTTGGTTGTGCAGGGAAATACATTTGGTTGTGAATGTGGTTCATAAATGGCGCATAAATTATCGGGTGAACCCATAGCTGCGAGAACATCATTTCAGTTTGAGGTGCGGGAGTGCTGACTATTATACACCCCCTTCCCAAAAGATGTTTGAGTTAATTAAATATCTGCAGAGATGCAACCGTAGTAGAAACGATAAGTGCGTCTCCCCACTGAGAGAGACGCTGTGCGCATTTACGCATGAGACATAGCAGCCTAACTTTATTAATTATCTGGATCTAATGTATCAGGATCTACTGTTAATTCATGTTCTGTGTTCTTCTACACTTCCAAAAGGTCACACACAGTTCAGGCTCATAGGTGAAATTGTTTGGAGTAAAGCAGTGTCCTCCTGATAAATCCTGAGCTCTATCAGAGCTGTCTAAATAAATACTTCAGAAGCTAAAAGTTTGATTTCATGTTTCATAATACGAATGGTTGGTTTAAATATCACATGAAATTAAGACTGTGTAACGAGTTATTGTACTGTACAGGTCCGGCAGAAAATATAACAGTACTGCTAATTCTCAAACAGTTTCACTGGGACGCCATATCTCTACTGCTTACATGTGCTACCTGCTGGTTGTTGTTGCGCACTAAAGCTACTCCTGGATCAATTATTTCACACCCTTCACTGTGGCTGCGGCATTGAAATGAGTAACATCTGTATGTGAAATGGTTAACAAAGGATGACACAGGCTTTTTCCACATATGTAATTAATTAGGCTACTAATTGTGTAATTACGAGATCTTTTCTCGTAATTATGAGATAAGGTGTTGAATTTTCTTTTTATCCAGCTAATGCAATGCGCTTCTGGGTCACACAAGTTGGATCAGATGAAAAATCAAAATCAAATTTTAATCGTGGCCCATTTTTTGATTTGCTATTTTTGATGTGAGCATAAAATCAAAAATAAGAAAAACAAACGTTTTTTTTGTATTTTTGAATTTGATTATTAAACGAATAATGAAAAAACAAACCATTTTTTCATTTTTTGATTTTAAATTGATAATGGAATGAACGAATGATACACGGATTTGTTGACTTTGCTGTTTTCTATTTGGTTTTTTGTTTTCGTTGTTGCAATTATGAAACGAAGAATGAGGCTGTTGACTTTGGGGTTGTTTTGCTTTGCTTCTGATTTGTTTTGAATATGGAATTATAAAACTAAAAGGGAGTCTGTTGACTTTGTTTGTATTTGTTTTGGGTTTTTTTTGTTTGTTTTGTTTTGAATATGTAATGATGGAGCCGTGAATAAGGGGTGGGAACTGTAAAGCTTGGCTTCTTCCTGCTTCTTTTCGAGCATACGTTGTTTGATTTGAACATCGGTTTTGTTTTTTGAGAAACTATAACACGTATGATTTATTTTATATGGTCTAGGTATCTTTGGATTATTCGTAATTCATTTCTAATAGACAAATGAAAAAAACGTTATTTTGATATGTGTTTCAAAACGAAGAACAGAAAACCCAGTTTTGATGTCAGAAAACCGTTTTTGATGTCAGAATCAAAAAACGAAAAACCAATCAAAACCGAGCCGTTTGTCGTCAATGAATATTCCTTTTCTCCTTATTCGTTTTGGAATGAAGAATGAAACAACCAATGGAGTCACGTGGTTTTTTCTTTCTCAATTTAGAACCAAAAACGAAAAACGGAATCACGTGGTCTAATTTGTTTTTCGTTTGTAAAGGAAAAACTGGAAATCGAAACTCAAACAGGCCAATTTTGGTTTTTGCAAATACTTTTCAGTGTCTTTCTGTCAGATGAAAGTTAAGAGGTAAAATTAAATGCGAGACATGTGACACGTGACCCAGAAATAGATAGACGTACATCTAACAAAATAAAAGCGAGAAACAAAAAACCACGTGACTCCATGGGTTGTTTCATTCTTCATTCAAAAATGAATAAGGAGAAAAAGAATATTCAATAATGAAAAACGGCTCGGTTTTGATTGGTTTTTCGTTTTTTGATTCTGACATCAAAAATGGTTTTCTGACATCAAAACTGGGTTTTCTGTTCTTCGTTTTGAAACAAATATCAAAATAATTTTTTTCATTTGTCAATTAGAAACGAATAACGAATTATCCAAAGATACCTAGACCTTATATGTCTTTTATATTATTTTTTTTTAATATGTTTGAAATAAAGAATCAAAGTTGAAGTTAAATTTTGATGTTTATGATAATGACAGTAACATTACAGTTAATCAGAAGATGTGTACTCGGTTCATTCAGTAAGTAATAATTAGGCTAGCAACTTTAGCTACAGAGATGAAGGTCATGCTTGTACTAGCAGCCAGTCATGTTTCTATATTTCCTACAGGTAAGCTAAGTATAATGAACACCAAGATAACAGTAGTATGTTTTAGCAGAACCTTAGTGTGTAACTTTGACACTCAGAGACATTGACTTTGACCATGATTAAGTGTGTGTGTGTGTGTGTGTTGCAGCTCATGGAGGGTCCCGCTAGAAATAGCCTCGGTAGCTAAGTGCATTGCTAATGAGATTCTGTGTGAGTTAAAGTGAGTGAAATGTGTGTGAAGATGCTTGAGATACAAGACTGACAATGTGTGAAGCAGGATGAGCAGAGTGAATGTGTTAGGAGCATCGATGAGCTGTGTGTTATGTTGAGCAGGTTAATAGATAGGCTGCGTCATGTTCATGCTAACTCCTGCTGATATGCTAACACCATAACTTGACTTCATTCCTCTCCGTCAGTAAGGATAATTTCATACATTTTGGTAACTGAAGTTTGTATCAGGCCCAGTGTGTAAGTGTTTTATCACTCTTGTGAAACCGTTGTGAGAGTAATTCAGTACTAGGCTGTGGATTAAAAACAAGGGAAGCAAGATTAAATATGTTTATGGGTTTAATTCTAAGCCTTCTCTTTCAGAGGGATGGGCTGAAATTGCAGATGGTGTCTTGTAGCCATGCAGGTAAACAAAATAAACTCCCTAGAGAGGAATTAATATGCTACGGTGTATGTTTAGGAATCGTGACAGTGAAAGTTATTTTCTTTCTTCCTGGAAACACCTTCTCTGGTGTAAAACTTCCACAGGAAACAAGTGGAAGATGATGACAGGGCTTTTGGCGTGTGACACACGCATTCCCACCCGTTAACACGCTCACACGCCACACGTTGTATTTCTCACGCATTTAAATTACCACGGTGACGTCCACCAAGTTGCTCCGCTTTGAGAGTGGAACAGGTAGGAGTCAAGCGAGCTCCCCCGAGAGTTCAGAAGCTGCGTGCCACACGCAAGCCAATCACGTAAAGCATATCTACCGAACAGCCAATCAAAAAGTAGAATTGCTGTATTCAGGTAGATTTTGATATTTCGCGCGGTTACAGAAGAAGACGGACACTCGCCGAAAAAGCCAGTTTCGTAAGGACCCGATGATTACAGTAAGTAGGCTAATCTCTGTGGAATGGTCTCTTTTATTCTGTCTATGAATATTCTGTCCAGGCAGCAGGAGGAGCGAGTGTTATGTGTGTGTGTGTGTGTGTGTGTGTGTGTGTGTGTGTGTGCGCGCGCGTGCGCGTGTGTGCGTCAGGGATCGAAGTTAGCAGTTAGCAGCAGTTACTGTGGGTTATTCCAGTCAGATCTGAACCAATTAATATCGGCTAACGTGCGGTTTCCACAAATCTATTTAGTACTAGTCTACTGAAATACTGATTGGGGGATACTTGCACAGGAAAAATATCTTTCTAGGTGTTATTTACACATCAATGCTTGAATAAGCTGGTAGTGGAAGATAGATTTTAAAATTAGCAAAAACAGGTAATTTTCATCTCTGGTGTGTGTGTGTGTGTGTGTGTGTGTGTGTGTGTGTGAGAGAGAGAGAGAGAGAGAGAGAGTGTGTGTGTGTGTGTGTGTGTGACACAAATATTATATTGTGTTTTATCCAGACAATGCATAGTAATTATTGCATTTGCCTTCAAAGATGTCAGGGAGGAGGCAAACAAGCATACTTTCTTGCTTCTTGCAGCTCCCTAAAAAAGTGGCCAGATTATCATTTGTCAGACATCCATCCCCACCTCAACCAAATCCCCGCTGCCGCTGGTAAAATCTCACTCTGAGCTCACTTCAAAACTTGAGAGCCCTGTGATGACTTCCAAAAAGTGAAAGATAACTTAATCAATGACTTCTGTGACAACCTCACTATGCAATTTGGCATTCTTGATCAGGGTGTCTTGAAGGCTTCTGCCACCATGTTTGACCTAAGCAGCTGACCTGAAGACATCACTGACCTGGCCACCTTTGGCCTGGCCAATGTTGACACTTTTGTCACTCACTTTCAGAAAACTGATGGGCTACAGGGAGTAACTTATTGTTGTCTTAATATGCCATTTTGAAGAAATGAGATTCCCATGATCCTTTGCTAAAGAAAATAATAACATACAAGAGTGAAAAGAACGCATCTTCTTGCTTCTTTAGATTCATCTTACTGAGACTAGCAGTGTAACTTACTGGATGCCGTGTACCAAAGGCATTTCAATGCAATAGCTTTGGTTAGCCGGTTAGCCGTGACCTACAGCTATAACACTGTGTAAAACACAAGGAAAAGGGAATAATAAATCCGATTCTCAATCAAACTCCGAGGGCAGCCACAAATTTTGACAAATAATTAGTCATTAAATTCATCTTATTGAAACCACCCATCTAGCAGTTTAACTTACTAGTAGCCAAAACATTTTAAAACAATGGTGCTGTGTCTCAAATCGTGTACTTCTGTACTTACACTTTTTGTACACAATATTGAGTGCATAAGTGCGTTCACACTGAGAAGTAGAAAAATTCAGTGCAATAGGAGTATCCGGATGGTGCACTCAAAACGGTCAAAAGTTGAGCGTGGAACTATGGACACTTCTCGCCCTGGTAGCCATCGTGGCTACATAGCGGAAGGGAAGGGTCCACTTTTCAAACTGGAAATGGCGGCCGATCGTGAACGTCGCTGCATTGTACAAATACTTGTTTTTGCACTAAGCACCACTTTGTTGGGTATACGCCAGTGTATATTTACTGGGTTAATTTAGCAGTCTGTAATGATTTGGTACCGCGAATGATAACGCAAATGCTAATGCTAGTTTGCTAACTAGCTAATTTGCAGCTGTCATTTCCGATGAGTGCACAACAGCCATGTTTGGTTTGAGACAACACTACCCTGTCGAAATTTGCGCACTACGCCAGAGAGTACATAGTGCACACAGTATACTACATAGAATAATAACAGAAGTAAGTGATTTGAGACACACCATAGCTTTGGCTAGCCAGTTAGCTGAGACCTACAGCTAAGCACTGGGTGTAGGCTAATGTTAGCTCCTACAGCCATCTACTCCACACTTCAACACTCTGTAGTTTGTTTTTACACAACAAATTCACAACTCATAAAGCAAACTTACAGGCTGTGATCCCGAATCTCCAGATTTGTCCAACAAAGGGAAAATCCAGCAGTAATTTGTGTCCAGTTTGTAAAGCAGTCCCCAGGAAAATACAGGGAACACAATAAAATGTCTGGTTTGTATTGTGGGGGAATTGTATCAAAAATAAATTCCAACCACTTCTTCTTTGTTCCTTCGTCCTTTGGCAGTCAAAACAAGGGTAATTATTGATCACAATGAAGAAAGCAGCATCTCCTAGACATGACGTCTCCTCAGGTTCAAACTCTGCTGCCTCTCTCCTCTGCCTATGTTAGGTGTGTTTGGGGGTGCAGCTCAGGTGGGCCCATTGTGCTATGATCGCTATTACGTAACTAATCACGGAAGTAAAAGCGGGAAATTCAAATCGAGCTGTTTCAGCGCATGTCACTTGATGTTTGTCTCCGTTTAGCCTAGACTTTTTACCTAGCAGACCTTATAGAGGAAGAAAAATGCTATATAGCACCCTAAAGAAGAGGGAAAACTGCAAAAAGCATAATAGGTCTCCTTTAAAGCAGCCACACCCTTAATTATGCATAACTTTAAGCCTTAATAGCATTTAAACAGGTGAATATTACAAGGCTGTAGGCTAAACATGTTTATTTCTGTTGTTAAGTTTTAACATGGGGGTCTATGGGGATTGACTCACTCATGGAGCCAGCCTCAAATGAACATTAGAGGAACTGCAGTTTTTTGGCACTTCAATGTTGACTTCACTTTTCAGTCCCAGAGGATGCTGCTTGGGAAAATCCAGCAGCTTTGAAATTGAACTTGGCAACATATTGTACCTCAAACAGCAACAAGCAGAGGTCAATAAGAAATGATACTCAGAAATGATACAGGTCTGTTTCCTTACTGACATGAGTGATGGACAAAATTATGAGAAAGAAATCATTTTCCCTTTATGACTACTCCTTTTCAAATGTGTGAAGATGGACAGACTCTTCATAGAGGACCCCCAACATGGCCAATAACATCCGGCTGTATCTTCTCCTCACCTGCTTCTGAAGATTTATCTCCAGGACGTCTTCGCTAGAAAAGATCTGCATTAATATTTCATATGTATTTCATCTGGAAGCTGCGCGTGAATAGAATCCCCCTTCTTGAACAGATAAGAGGACGGATAAGAGGCCCTCTGTTTAGATGTCCCAGTTTCTCCTTCGTTCCCGTTCACTTCCTGTTAAGCGGTTTTGAAGTTGCAGGGAAGAGGAGGCACAGAAGAAGGAGGCTCTCTGCTGCCAGTGAGAGCAGTTATTTGAATTGAGGATTTTAGAGGCTTTTGTTGAGGCGAGCAGAGCGATGGAGTTGCAGCCCGGCGGTGGATTACGTTCCAGAGAAGAAAAAAAGGATCTCGACTCGGGCGTCTTAATCACAAGTAATCCCTCCATTCTTCCACTTTTTTTGCCATATTGCTGCAGCTGTGTGAAAACTCAAGTTAATATAGCCAACTGTCTGAGTGTTTTAGTGTTTTTTAGTTTTCCAATATTTATCTGTGATTTTAGCTGAGAGAAAGAAGAGATTAAGAATCATCAAACACACCATGTATTTTTGTTTTATGATTTTCATTTGGCACAGTTACAAATGAAGATGAAGAAAAGACTAAATCATCATGTTGTTTTCCAAAATCCTCTGTTTGTTGGTTTCAGTTTTTAAATAAAATTAATTTAAACTGCAGCAGAGAGATAATCCATCACAATTAAGTCAACTTTATTTATTTCAAATCAGGCTGAATCACCAACTCTGCAAACTGCACTGGGAATCCCAGGTTAAGTCAGCTTTATTTATACTGCTCAATATGGCCTAACAAATCACTAATGTGCATCTGCAGAGTACAGAACACCCTCTCTGTTGAGTAGTATAGGAAAAACAAAGAAAAAAAAAACCTTTAACAGAAGACATGAAATGGATGTTTAATAGAAAAATTACAATATGGAAAATTTGGATGACAAAATTATTAATACAGATATGTTATCATCATAGATAGTCCTTAAAGGAACCTGAAGGCTCTACATTCACTATGTGGCAGCCAGTCTGTCTTCCTTTAATTAAGCTGAATTACTTAAGCACATTATTTGCTTTCGTGACAAAAGTTAGCTGAGTTTGAGGGGGGGTGGGGAGTGGCGGGTATGTGCTGGATTATTTTGCCCCCTCCCGATTGTTAGGTTCTACCAGGGTTTTCAAAGTCGTACATTATAGGCCCAACCCTGAAACCCTTAAACACAAATGCAACAGTTCCCATTATTTTGGGCCTTTAGGAGGTGTTAGCAGGAAGTACAGTGTTCATTTGCTGTTGGCTACAGCTTGAGCATTGATTTTTAAGCCTTCATTTCAGTACATTTGGTCAAATTTGCACCATTAAAGTAGTAGTGTTGATTTAGCTCCAGTTTGCACTGTACCCATAGATGTACAGACCAGTATGACTTATTTACTTTGATACTGAATAAAACTTTAAAACATGATAATTCTCAGGCAAATTCTGTTGCATCTTTTTTTTCTTCTTTCTTCTTCTTCTTCTTCTTCTTTTTCTTCTTTTTAAGTGGATTTATGAATTTTTATTCTTGATGCACAAGATAATGACATCATCAGGGAGTGTAAGTAACACCAAATCTAAATACTTGTGGATCATGTCTTTGTTCAAATTTGATTGTTTTATGACTTTGAAAAGGAGTCTGATTTTTGACCCAAATTGTGGCTTATGTCTCACATCTCCCATAGCTTCATATTTAGAGTAGTATTAATATGAACATCTAAAGGTGGAGTTATGCTTATGCATCAACTCTACGCAGAGTCTACAGATGCAGCCATTTCAAATTTCCTCCGCCATCCGGAAGCCTTCTAGATGCCAGCCAACTTCTAGCCAAATACCCTTCCCCCCAGATCTCTCTGGGGGTGTGCTTACATTCAGCTGTAACACGCCCATTTATTCAATTACAAGGTGTCACCATGTGATGGTGCTTCACTCACAGAAACAAAGATTTAGAGGCGATTGTACTTTACCTTGTAGTATTTCCATTCTATGCTACAATATCAATCTACTCCACTGTCTCAGATGCAAATATTACACTTTTATTGCACTACTTTTATTTTAAAGATTTAGTTTCACCTATTAGTTACAGTACTTTTGTACAATAATATACATTTGTTGCTAGGTTATATTATTACAGGTTACAATAAGCCACCCAGCAGTATTTAAGTTATTAAAATGACCACCTTTATCTGCTGCAGCATCAGTGTTATAAACACATTAGTTGTTAAGGAAAACCCAAAACGTTGTTACAATTGGTCCAGGTCTCCTCTGTATGAAAATATTGTGTTAGTCTCTCAGAATAATGAGAAACGTTCTGAAAATAACTTAGTGTCTGAAAATAATTACTTAAATCATTTAAAAAAAAGTTGCTCATTAAAAGACTTCAATTTTAAAATTACATTAACATTAATTAAGAGACAAAATCATTTTTTTTTTTAATTTATAATGTGAAGAATTGTAAAATGACCCTTTTATGAGGTAATTCAGACATCGACAGTGATGATGTATTGTTGAATGTTTGCATCAAAAGTTCATATAGTCCACTTAGTGTGATAATGTGAGTGACTGGGAAAGCTATTCAGATGGAAGCACTCACCCATTCAGAGGGAATGAAAAGGTTCATGGTAATGCTAGTTATGTGTTTGAGCTCTCTCACCTTCCAAAATAAATAGGACCACATTATGTGAAAGTGAAAGTACTTCACTCCTTTTCAGTTAAACTCTGCAGGCTACGTGCAGCTTGACCATCGTTGCGGCTGCATGTGAAGCTGAAATGCCAATTTCAGCCTGTGATCTCTCACTGACTGCATGACAGCCTCGTCCAACTGACATTTTACAATTCTTCATATTTAAAAACTAACGAAATTAGAAATAGTCATGATTAATGCCATGGAGTAATTAAGCATTAAAATATGCGCGCACAAAAAATAATAGTTTGCTCTAGGCTTTCGCACATATTTTAAGCAGAGGCATGCACCTGGTAGGGTGGTCAAAGAGCACCATGAGCTAAATATATACAGAGGTGGGTAGAGTAGCCAAATATTGTACTCAAGTAAGAGTACTGATACTTTAGAACAATATTACTCAAGTAAAAGTAAAAAGTAGTCATCCAAATAATTACTTGAGTAAGAGTAAAAGAGTATTTGTTGAAAAAACTACTCAAGTACTGAGTGACTGTTGAGTAACGTCTGAAATTATAATATTTGTAAAATAAGAACATGAACGTAATCAATCAATCAAAAATAACAATCTGCAAATTCATGTATTTTAAACGATACCCCTTTAACTAAAACAAAAATTAAATCTTTACAAACACAAATATATTCTTATATATACTGTTATGCTGTACATATATATATATATATATATATATATATGTATATATATACACATATCTATATATATCTATATATATGTAATTATGTACTCAGAGGTGGGTAGAGTAGCCAAATATTGTATTCAAATAAGAGTATTGTTGCTTTAAAACAATAAAACTCAAGTAAAAGTAAAAAGTATTTTGAAAAGTACAATTTATCCAAAAAGTTACTCAAGTAAATGTAACTGAGTAAATGTAACTAGTTACTACCCACCTCTGAATATATATAAATACTGCATAGTCACAATAAAATATACGTATTGACCACGTTTCCCAGTTAAGAGTGATCTTAACACTCAAGAGCACAGTTAAGAATGTCTTTGGCAAGAAGGGTCACTAAGATACGAGTGTTTCCCAGATGACTACTTAATGCCCTTCTTAGGGTCGCTCTTAAGATCGCTCTTTTAGAAGCTCTTAACAGGAGCTGGCGACTACCACGGTGCAGAAACTAAATCAATCGATGTCAAGCAAATCTATCACCCACCACTTAACCAGTGCATAAGTAACACAGCGCTGCTACCTAACGCACTAATTCCCTGCTGCTCGTGTGTATGTGTGTTTTAATGATTCTAATGAAAAGACGATAAATATTTGTTAATGACCTATTTTCATAATGAAAACAAGACTTCAATTAAATAAGAAGTAGTCTTAGTAAGAGAATCATAAGGAAATGTATTATATTTAAACAAAAAAAACACAGACGCCTTGCTGAGGCCGGTGATGTTTCCCAGCACCTCCAGGAAGCCCCCACTGCGTAAAAACACAGCGCAGCCAGGCACTGCACCTTCGAGGGCCAAACTGCACTGGGTTGCCCTCCAGATGTGTGGAGATACTATTTGATGAGGCGTTGTATCTCAGCATGGGGCAGACGGTACTCCATTTGGACAGCCTTGTCTGACAGTACGTCAAGTGGACTGAAGTGCTGACGCACAAATACACACAAAAATATAAACGCAATAGTTTTGTTCTTGCTCCCATTTTTCATGAGCTAAACTCAAAGATCTAAAACATTTTTTATATACACAAAAGGCCATTTCTCACAAATATTGTTCACAAATCTGTCTAAAATCTCTGTTAGTGAGCACTTCTTTGCCGAGATAATCCATCCCACCTCACAGGTGTGGCATATCAAGATGCTGATTAGACAGCATGATTATTACACAGGTGTGCCTTAGGCTGGCCACAATAAAAGGCCACTCTGAAATGTGCAGTTTTGCTTTATTGGGGGGGTCTGGGGGGGTCAGAAAACCACCCACTCTAAAATGTTCAGTTTTATCACAATGCCACAGATGTCGCAAGTTTTGAGGGAGTGCACACTGCCACTTGGCATGCTGACTGCAGGAATGTCCACCAGAGCTGTTCCCCACGAATTCAATGTTCATTTCTCTACCATAAGCCGTCTCCAAAGGCGTTTCAGACAATTTGGCAGTACATCCAACTGGCCTCACAACTGCAGACCATGTGTAACGACACCAGCCCAGGACCTCCACATCCAGCATGTTCACCTCCAAGATCATCTGAGACCAGCCACCCAGACAGCTGCTGCAACAATCGGTTTGCATAACCAAAGAATTTCTGCACAAACTGTCAGAAACCGTCTCAGGGAAGCTCATCTGCATACTTGTCGTCTTCATCGGGGTTTCAACCTGGCTGCAGTTCGTCATCGTAACCAACTTGAGTGGACAAATGCTCACATTCGATGGCTTCTGGCATGTTGGAGAGGTGTTCTCTTCACGGATGAATCCCGGTTTTCACTGTTCAGGGCAGATGGCAGACAGCGTGTGTGGTGTTGTGTGGGTGAGCAGTTTGCTGATGTCGACGTTGTGGATCGAGTGGTCCATGGTGGCGGTGGGGTTATGGTATGGGCAGGCGTATGTTATGGACAACGCACAGGTGTATTTTATTGATGGCATTTTGAATGCACAGAGATACCGTGACGACACGTCACCCATTGAGCCTGTTTGGGATGCTCTGGATAGGTGTATACGACAGAGTGTTCCAGTTCCAGTTTGTGAGGTGGGATGGATTATCTCAGCAAAAGGAGAAGTGCTCACTAACACAGATTTAGACAGATTTGTGAACAATATTTGTGAGAAATGGTCTTCTGTGTGTATAGAAAATGTTTTAGATCTTTGAGTTCAGCTCATGAAAAATGGGAGCAAAAACAAAAGTGTTGCATTTATATTTTTGTTCAGTGTACATTTACATACGGTTTGGCTTCGCACACGGTGACGCTGTTGGTTAGCAGTAAGAATATACTGTAAAGCAGCCATGATATCTCACACATGTGTGATGTGGCAACACCTTTATATAGAGTAGCGGGTGGAGCGTCCCTTGATGATTTTCCAGCTGAGCTTAATTACACCTGTCAGTTGCCTGATATCTGAATGTGGCAGGTTTGGAGGATGGATGTGTTTCTGTTGTGCCCGCATTTTTTGGATGCGGTAAACTATGTGCATGCAGATGTGGGATATGTGCGGACAAATTATGATAAATGATAGTCGCACTGTACAGTAATTGTATATTTTATGTGTACTGTATTGATTTTATATGTATATCTATATATATATATATATATATACATATAGATATACATATATATATATATATATATATATTTTAGGAACTATGCTGATAAACGTGGCAGGGGGACTACCAATGTAAATCACCCCTGGCTGCAATTGGGTGTATCTACATTTTCTTTTTTCTTCTCTTCAAAATGAATGTCCATTGATGTACACTGTCCCTTCTTAAACAAATAAACTATTAAAAAAAAAGATTGATTTTATTTGTATGCCTGATGTGATGTGTCAAAATCAGTAAATATTCACTGTATCTAGCAAGTCATATGTCGGCTTATCTGACACTACAGTGGTATGAACCCACATTTTGCTGTGATTCAATTTCAATAAACGGATCAAAAGTACAATAATATAATAACGTCATAATATAATATTAATCTTTATTTGTATAACTCCTGTCATAAACGAAATGCAGCTCACAACAAAGAAATGACATGCACTGTGTGCTTCACTTTAAAAATAGACATAAAATGAACAAAAACATGTTAAAAACGTAATGTTACATAAGATTACAGACACACACACATACATATACAGTATATAAGATAACAGCATGTAAAGGCTGATGAAATTACTAGTCTACTTCATGATGAATTATTAAAAGTCTGAATTCATGTGCAATTTGTACAATTTATGGGTAAATCCTAGATCTTGACCTGCTTGTCATGCATTTCAATAGAAAATTAGCTCATTTTATCCACTGCAATAATGTAATAGCATAAATACTTGAGTACTTTCACCTGTTCAGCCATATCAATAAAATAGTACAAGTAACAACAGATTTGATATAGACTGCCACCTACATTCACTTCAACTCAGCTAAATTTAATGTTTTCTTCTATGCTGCAGATACCTGGCCACTGGTGACTCCTTCAGGACCATTGCACACAGCTTCCGCGTTGGGGTCTCCACTGTTTCCCTGATAGTTCCAGCTGTAGTCACGGCTATTTGGGATTGCCTCGTGGAGGAGTTTATGGCTGTGCCCACCACAGAGGAGTGGAGGTCCATCGCAGAGGGGTTTGAGGAGCGGTGGAATTTTGCTCTCTGCTGTGGCGCTGTGGATGGAAAGCATGTGGTCTTGAAAGCCCCTGCACATTCAGGATCCCAGTACCACAACTACAAGGGGACGTTCTCAATAGTCCTCCTTGCTGTTGTGGATTCCCGGTATTGCTTCAGGGTGATCGATGTTGGGGGCTACGGCAGGACCAGTGATGGCGGTATCCTGGCCAAGTCAGCCTTTGGTCGAGCGCTTCGCTCCAGTACCCTCCAGCTGCCTGTTGACCGGCTGTTACCAGAAGCTGACCACAGGGGACCCCAGCCACATGTGTTCGTCGCAGATGAGGCCTTTCCACTCCAGAGAAACTTCATGAGGCCATTCCCCGGGTGCACACTTAACAGAAACTGGTGGATCTACAACTACCGTCTGTCCCGGGCACGGCTGGTGGTGGAGAATGCCTTTGGGATCCTTGCATCCCAGTGGCGGATGTACCGGCGTGCCATGGAGCTCCAGCCCTACATTGCGGAGAAGTGTGTGAAGGCGACCTGTGTCCTGCACAACTTCCTGCGAAAGACGACCCCAGCGCCTGCAATGAGGGGGAGCATCTCCAATGGTGTGGTAGAGCCTCTGCCTGGTCTGGGAAGACTCGCTGCAAACAACGCGGCAAGAGAGGCCATCAGGGTTCGGGAGACCTTCGCAGCTTACTTCTCGGCAGAAGGAATGGTCCCGAGGCAGGCCAACGTCTAGTATGCAAGCACTCACAAAACGGCTCTTTTAAGAGCCACCTACACATTACTACTGAGCAAACATCCTGCAATATTTATTTACTTTTGTGTACTTTATGTTAAAAGCTTCTGCACAGCTGGAACCTACAGAATGCAGTACACAATGTTCTGTGTGTGCAATAAATATATGAAATCAGATGAGAATTGTTTCTGTAGGAAAGAAAACGAAAGACAGCTGAGGTAGATTATATATATGTGTGTATATATATACATCATCCAGTATAAAGCATAAAAAGTGAACATATAAATAACGTGTCTACTCTACAGAGAACAAAAAGGAGCAGGCTTGGGTGAACAACTTGAAATAGAGGCCTCAGGGACACCTATTTTTAAAAAGCGTGGTTCGTTCCCTGCAGAGATTGTTGCACCATTAGCTAAAAAGCTACTCACAATGATCAAAATTTAGCACAACAGGACTGGCTTCAAAAATTAATTTGCGTATGTGAAATTTCACATACTCCTTCCACTGGGGCGTCAACCTCTGCAGGGAAGGAACCAGGCTGAGGAGGAACATTTCATCCTCCAAGGGAGGCTGATGAGGAGGATCAGGTGGAGCAGGTGGACCAGGCTGCGCCTGCCTCTTGAGGGCCTCCAGGAGCAGCTCCTCAATTTGGCTCTGCCTGGTCTCTCCGTCCTCCCTCCCTCTCTTCCTGGCCCTCCTCATCACAGTGTGAAATGGAAACATATTTTTTGGAAACATAAACTGCTGCATCAAATCAATTCAAAAGGTCTAAGTTACACAATATCTAAGTGAATATTTGTTTAAAATTTGAAATAAGGCAACAGACAAAAAGATATGAGTCAAACTGAAAGTAACTTTCAGTTCATCTGTCAACAAACCTCCGGACTCAATCCCTGAGGGGCCTGCTGCCTCTCCCTGGTCCTCAACTGGCCCTGCTTCCGACTCTGTGTACCCTGCGGCCCTATCCTCGAGCCATCAACCCATGTTCCCACTGGTCTCCCTTGGGGGTTATGAAGAGGTCGAGGAAAGAAAGGACCGCAGAGTACTTCCTCCTCTTCACTGGCCCTGCTGCTGCCCCGCTCTTTTTCTCTGCTTCCTTCCTCCTTTCCTTTAAATAAGTGTCCCTAAGGCTCTTCCATTTCTTTCGACATTGATCCACTGACAAAAAACACAATCGGTAACAGACAAATACATTATGGCGGGGAAGCAGGCTGTGCTAACTGGAGCAAAGCTAATGCTGACGTTAACGTTCATATTACAACCATTCTGCAAACTAATAAAAGACACATATTTACAGAACTTACCAGGTACACCAGTCTCCTCGGCGACTTTTACCCAAGCCTGCTCCTTTTTGTTGCGGTCTCTGTAGCGTAGTCACATTGTGTCATAGAGCTCCGGGTAGCCACACACCGCGATCACAATCTTCTCCTCCATCTTGGCATCAACAACTGGACGTCAGGGCATCAAAACGTCACTGGCGTCATGACGTCAGTGTAGGGGAAATACATGTTTTTAGAATAATTGCACTCGAAATAATGCATTTGGGGCACCACCCTTCATTTATTTTTTTAGAAGGGAAGCGACTAATCAAATTAATAACTCTAGACAGTGATCTCTGTTCCTGTACACAAGACATACATCACAGACACGACTTGGCGATAAATGAAGATTTATTTAACAAAATGGATAACACTGAGTAAATGAATAGTAAATTATGATTATATAACACAACGCAAATTAACAATATATATGAATGAACTAAAAAGTAACACTTGTTTGGTTTGTTTAGTTCGGCGATAGTGGGAGAGTAACACTGAGACGGCCTATGATAAACGGGAACCACAGTAATGCACAAAACCATTCAATTAGACCTACTGAAACCTATTTCCATCGGGATAATTTAACTAAGCCTCCTGTTCAACCTCTCTCTTCACCGCATAGCAGTTAGCTCGGATTATGGAAGTTTTGGGCCTACTTTTCAGCAGCGATGATCACAGGTGAATCTCTCAGTCTGGGTCCCTGGACTATCACGAGCTGCTCCGGGGGTTTTCCAGCAGAATGGCACGGCAGTTTCACAGCCAAGGGAGCAGATGAGTTCGCGATGTCCTGTGGGTACCTAGTAGTTGGTCTATGCTACGGGAGGCCTTGGCTGGATGGAGGACCACTGTGGCAAGTGGCGGACAGCCAGTTCCAAGGAATCTGGAGCGGAGAGTGGTCGACAGGTGCCGGTCTGCTTCTTCTGATTACTTGTTTATAATAATGTGACAACAATATTGCTGGCCGTTCGACATTGATGTCAAATTTACTACTACGCATAAAAAAACTGAAAACACTGAAGATGGAAAAACTGGATCGATAAAATTTCAAAGTTCAAAAATAACTTTGCTTGTGAGCATAAATGTGTTAAAAACGTAATAAAAGCAAAAACGCACTACTGAAAAGGTAAAATTGTGAACAAATACGCTACGGCAGACAAAAACAAGGAAAAATTTGCAGTAACAGTTAAAAGTTAGGAGCACGTAGCATAAGAGAAATAAACACAAAACGAGACCAAAAAGAGGAAGCGAAAAAGGGGAGAAGAAAAAACTACGAACAAGAGGCAAGACAAGAGAGTAAGAGAGTAAGAGAAGAGCGGCACCCGGGTATTTCACTAGGTCAAAAAGTGGGCGGCGATCCTGATCCAAAAGGGGGGGCTTTCCTCGGGATGAGGAATATACCCCTTTAAGATCTTAATCAGAGGAGAACTTTAATTCTTTCATGATACGAGGTCGGATACTTTAATATGTTAGGCGCGAGTGACGCATACTCTTCCCACTATGGTCCACATTATTTCTTAATGTCCCATTAAACACACAGATTAATGTTAAATCAAAATACACTTAGTATACCATAATATCAGCTAGCCTACGTCAAATACACACACTGATTAATTCAATGACAATGTATAATGATAAACAGAATGAAGGAACACATAGTCATGCAACAAGTTGATTAATACTACCTAATTATATCTTCATTAAATATATATATAAAGTGGACTTCCTTACGGTAACTCTTCCTAACTCCGCCACGAGGTGGCAATATGGCTACATGTTAGGGAGTTGAAATTAACATTTAATTATGCCACATACCAAAACATTTGGTCTTAACAAAGAACCATTCATATCAGAACCTCACCATACCATGTTAAGTCAAAGCCCTTACACAGCAATACAGAGGCACAAGGATCTGACACATACGTTTCAGTCCGTTGTAATAGAACCTTTGTCTCTCCCCGGGGTCACATGAAAGTGGCCGAATGCGGTCATCAAAGGGTACGTTGTTTTTCAAAGCAGAGTTGGTAATAAAACTTAGCGCCTCAGGGTAACGAGGGAAGTAAATTTATGTCCTGATTTGAATAGTCTTCTCGTGATGTCCTTGGAGACAGACTGACCGTCTCTCTCTCTTGACCAGGGTCAGTTAGGGGACAGAGTAAAAAAGATTTTTTCTTTTATTTCATCGATATGTCTCTATATCAGTGACATCAGAAGAATCTCAACGCTGATTGGCTTTCGCGGTATAGAGTCACGCGAATTCGCCTCAAAAGTTCAATATTTTCAACTTGAGCAATGAGGCGTTGAACGCGAATATATATATATATATATATATATATATGTATATATATATATATACACACAAATATATATATCTATATATATATATATATATATATATATATTCGCGTAATGCACAAACCCGCTATTTTTAAATACCCTATGGAGAGAGACTTTCACTGCAGCCTGTTCTATTTTGTTCTGAAAATGTCGGCCTGCAGCCTCCTTCTGTGGACAATAAACAAGGTGCAGACTTTCATCTGTGTCAGTGGTGATGAGGAAATACAGCGAGTGCTGGATGGAGCAATGAGTAACAACCTGCCCACATTTAAGAGTACCGTTTGCGGCGGAAATGCTAAACAGACCGAGGTCTAGGTACCATGTCTGAAGGGTTACTGTTGGTTCCAAAGGTACTATATTGAAAGTGTTTGTTGGAAACGAGGCTAAACATACTTACTGTAAGTATTTATTTATGTCGTCTAAACCCAAGGAAGTAAACCTGAGTTGGAACTTTATTTTGAAAAGAGACTGTCTGCATTTGATAAGCAGACACTGTACATTTCCTGCAAAAACAAAAGTTTATTTTGAAAAGGCCCAACGCACTTAACAAGTGTAAACAGACATGCCATTCCAGAGTATGCAAAAGTGACACAAGAGGAGTGTCAAGAGCATCAGTTTCATGTGATGGGCCACTAACCAGGGGCCTCATTTATAAAACTGTGCGCAGAAAATGTGACTTAAGGTGATGTATGAGCAAAGCACAGAAAGTGCTTATGCACAACAACATACTGATTCCTGATTTTATATCCAGAAGGTCAAAGGTCAACTTCTTTGTGACATCATAATGATCTGCATAAAACACTTTTCTGTCCATTGTTCAGCATCAGGAACAAAAGGGGAAATATTTGGTCAGATACTGATTTGGTGACTCTAATCTTGAAACTGTGCTGATTGTAAAGATCTTCTGTGTGTAAAGCGTCCATGTTTTCACAGACAGATACTTCATTTTTAGTCACAACTACACAGAGTACGATTTAACTTCCCGTACGTCACTGTGGTTCAGCTAAACATTCATTATTTACATCCACAAGATATAAATTCTGTCATCTGTTTACATCTGTGAGACAAAACTTTTTCTTCAACGTTTAAATTTCATAATTTGTTCGGGTGCATAACGTCAATATGATCTTGTAACTTATACGTGTTATAGACATTTATAGTTATAGTTCATTTTCTGTGACCGCTTATCCTGTTGGGGTGCTGATGACAGGTGGGGTACACTCTGGACAGGTCGCCAGACTATCACAGGGCTGACACATAGAGACAGACAACCATTCACAGTCACATTCATACCTACAGCCAATTTAGGGTCACCAATTAACTTGCATGTCTTTGGACTGTGGGATGAAGACGGAGCACCCGGAGAAAACCCACGCTGACACGAGAAGAACATGCCAAATCCACACAGAAGGGCTCCCTCTCTCCGGGATTTGAACCCAGAACCCTCTTGCTGTGAGGCGACAATGTTAACCACTGCATGTTTGCACTCATGTTTTTGAGACATAAATTTATTTGTTCAATTCCTTCTTTTGGTGTGTGTAAAACACATCTCTGTAATAACTCATCTGGTCACATTTTTTGTTTTCATGACGTATTTTTATTCAAACAAGACAAAATTCAGCAATAAGGTGAGATGAGTCCACCTGTTCCCAGGTCTTTTTCTTTTTTTTTTTTTTTTAAATCAGCTTCAAACGAGACAGAAGAAATGGATTTGGGAATCAAAACCTCAATCTTTAAGGTGAAATAATCTTACACCATTGGCATGTTTCTTTAGCTTATTTTATTTTGTATGTGAAGACGCGGTCTAGATGCTAAAAACAGAAAATGGCTTCATTTACCAACAATGCAGTGCCATAAACAGTAATTCAAACAGCATTCAAAAAACACCAATATATAAATCTTTAGTTAAATAAAATTAGCAAGAAGGAAAACAGAACATTTGAAATAACTTGTTTTTTAAATTTTAACAGAGTGGATTCTGGAATTCACCCACTTCTGTGGGTCTGACTGCAACTCATTGCAGTGCATTTCAAATCTTTCCATGCAAGATTATCTTGGGGTCATCCTTACTGTAAACATTCTGGGCATCATCTTTTTCAATCAAACACTAACGACAGAAATAACGTCCACTAAAAGACTCTGAATTGCGTGCATCCCCAAGTTGTCCCCATTGATCTGACATAATTGCCACAGACTTTTTCAGTGGAGAAAGGTAAATCAAGGCCATGACTCTTCAGTGTTTTGATGCCATTAATCAGTAGCTGTAGAATAGGATCGAAGCCATATTTTTTCCAAGCAGCAACCTCCAGGGGAGACGAGTGAAGCCAATGCAGAAGTGCCAAAAACTGCAGTTCATTGAATGGCCACTTGAGGTTGGCTCCAGAAGCGAGTCAATCCCCATAGACCCCCATGTTAAAATGTTCAACTTTACAGCAGAAATAAGTATGTTTACAGCCTGGTACAAAAAAAATGGTTTTGGTCTCTGTAGTTAATTTCCCCTTTCAAGACATGTGGGGGGTGGGGGGGGTTTATCATCCAAAAATATTATTAAGATTTAAAATTGCGCATAATTAAGGGCGTGGCCACTTTGAGTGACAGGTGGCACCATCACGGGTGGCTAACTAGCCGCTGGCTCCGTTGTGCGGACCTGAGCTCAGACTCAGCCATCTGCTCGGCGTCATCTCAGCCAATTCGTGTCCATGTTCAAGTCACTGAACCTTTCTTCTCAGCCATGTCTGTGCCTTCTGGATATTTTCTCAGGCAAATA
Organism: Epinephelus cyanopodus; assembly: GCA_026686955.1. Classification (NCBI taxonomy): domain Eukaryota; kingdom Metazoa; phylum Chordata; class Actinopteri; order Perciformes; family Serranidae; genus Epinephelus; species Epinephelus cyanopodus. The sequence continues at coordinate 4,582,352 of CM048931.1, read as the reverse complement.
TTGGAGTAATATGGCTTGCTGTTCGATGAATTATATCAACAGACTGTCCAAGAAGTCTGTGCTCCAGGTTTTTTGGTAAGTGAAATTCGGAAATAGTAGTATTAGTTTATTAATGATTATATGTTAGCACTAAATAGTGTATCGGTGTCTGCGGTCACTACGGTCACCACCTAGCTTGTTATTGTAATTATGATTAAGCCTTTATTTAGGACATGTAAAATCATGTTGAGAACAGAGGTCTCATTTTCAAGTGCAACCTGTATCACAGCAGCAACATCCACATTAAGTTACAGAGCAACAGACAATACAATACAAAACAAGCTTAGCTCATTAACTAGCTAACTAGCCAGCTAACAGTTGGTCTTCGAGCAAGATGCCAATCCAGGATGCATCGAAGTCAGGACCTAACAGAGAAGTGCTAGGATTTAGGCATTTAGGGAGATAATATTGGGAACAAAAGGCGTCTGTGTGAGGTTTGAAAATAAAGGTCCACCACGTTAGTTAGCTAACGTTATGCAATGTTAACGTTAAATTTGTCTTATGAGCAGTGTAACATTAATGTAACATTAAGGCTATACTTGTGTTTGTAAATTAAAAAGTGGTGAACTGTGTGAAATTACAATAAAGTGTGTAACGTAATTAAAAAACTAATGTGACTTAAGAAAATAAGTGTAGGATATATGCCTGTAGCTACACAATAGATAATGCACAGACAGAATATGAGGACTGTAATGTTCACCACCTAAACTAAACAACACAAAACTGTGAAGTATTGTTCTTCGACCGGTGAACCGTTGTGGGGAGGCTTGGGGAATCCGCCGCAGCGCCCGGGTAACGACAGACCCCCTCAGGACCTTAGGAAGGAGAGAAAGGAGAAGGAGGAGAGGAGAACAGGGAGAAAGAATGGGGTGGGTGGGAGGGGGCACAGAAGACGGGATCTAAAGGGAAAAGCGTGTTAGGTTGGCATTTATAGGGAATGGAAGAGGTGTATTTGAGGTATGGTCCTGCTCCTGAAACTCGCTAGGAAAGCTCCAAATCACTAGTAAGGACCACACCATCACAGTAATGCGTAGAATGATTTATTGAATAACAAATGAAACTAAACTAAACTAAACAACACAAAACTGCGAAGTATTGTTCTTCGGCCGGTGAAGCATTGTGGGGAGGCTTAGGGAATCTGCCGCAGCGCTGGACCCCCAAAAACCTCCAGTTACTTATTGAGAAGGGTTTGAGCAGATCTGAGATCTTTGAGGTCTGAACTGATGTAACGATGATATGTTTGAGAAGACCAGCGACCCATGATTTCACTGAGGTGTTCTGGGACGCCATTGCGGGAGGCTGAGGTGGCAGCTCCGATCCTAAATGAATGACCTGAGTACTGCAAAGGGGAAACACCAGATAAGGAGAGTACGTGGCGGAGGTGACGTTGGAACCAGAATCAAGTGATGACTTGTCCGACTTCCTAGACAAAAAGTGGATCTGTGGATGAAGTGCTTTGAGACTTTCGGAATGACAAATGACAACTAGTCAGGCTCTCAAATGAATTCAGCGTCGATGGTACGTTGAAGTAGAAGACTGGTGTAGGATGACCGGATTGGTTGGTTTTACTTTGCTTGATGTAGAAGACCATGGCGTCGTTGGAGAATTGGGACAAATCTGAAATGCAGGCGTGGCGGCATGGGTCAATGGGATGGTCGAGGAGGTGAATTCTGAGCATCGGAGGAAACCGAAGAAAGCAAGCAGAAACATGGCTTCTGTGGTAGGTGCAGTATCTTGAGCGGATGGTATGGATGCAAGCTAACAACAAGTCGGATGTAAGGGGGAGACGGCGATGGGTCTTAGCTGGTTCTTGGCATATGAGTCCTTTGAGGAGAGCAGTAATTTGCGGGTGGTTGGAGGCTAGGCTTGGACTGCCTGTTATGAGCTTGCAAAAGAAGCTGATGCCGCTAAGATACACCTTGATGGTATGAGCAGTAAGGGCCATATCGAAATGAGCATGGGTGATGACGAGGCCGAACGATGGGAAGTCAATGTGGTACAGGTTGTGGAAGTGACAGAATTGTTTCCAAGCTGTCAAGTATGATGATAAGGTTGCAGGTGATAGGCTGCTGTTTATGGAGTTCTGTGCTTCTACTATCAGAGGTATAAGGCCAGGATTTACAGATTGAATGTCAATGCTGAATATGGAGGAACTGGTGTTGGTTGGGCATCTGCATGAGGAGCCAAGCTTCTGAACTTCTGAAACGAGAAACGAGAGAGAGAGTCAGCGATGGCATTGGAGTGACCAGGAAAATGGGCTGCACGAAGAATGTATCGATGGGTAACGGAGTGCCAGACTAGGCGGCACATGAACGGCATGATGGATGGAGAGTTGGAACGATCTTTGTTTACGATGTCGTCGACGGCGAGGTTGTCTGAATGTATGAGAATGGACTTGCGAGACCATTCGTGGCCCCACAGAACGGCAGCAGCTATGATGGGGTAAATTCCGAATAGAGCTGAGGAAGCAATCTGGCATTCGTTGGAGACCTCCAGGGGCCATTTTGCTGCAAACCACTTTCCATTATAGAAGCCCCCAAAACCGGTTGAGGGAGCAGCATCGGTGAAGAGATGGATGTCCTGCAGATGGGTCAGGCGATCATCATAAAAGAAGGTGATCCCATTCCAATTTGCAAGCAGGTGAAGCCAAAGGCGGAGCTTGGCACGGCTTGAACCATCCAGGGAAATGAAGGCCAGAAGAGATGGGACGGAAGAAGCGATCAGCAACAGATTAGAGATGAACGCCCGCCCCAGGGGAATGATGCACATGGCAAAGTTGAGATGACCCAAAAGGGAGAGCAGTTGGCGCTTGGAGTTAAGCTATTGATGCTGGGAATGGTGCTGCCATGGGGAGCTGAAAGATTGACGATTATGTGTTTCTTTCCTGAATACTTTCTGGTTGTGATGCGGAGGGGGCTGATAGGGAAATCCGGAAAAGGAGGATGTATGAATGGACCTATCATGAAACCGTCACTGACTTCCTTGGCAAGCAAGCGGTCGACCGTCTCTGGTTCGTTTGTGGCAGACTGCAGGTTCTTGCATTCGTACGACGAGGATGGTGGTACGAATAGACCGGGGTGAAAACCATTCCTGAAACCATTTACAAGGAAGTCCACGAAGGATGGATCTGAGTGATTTCGAAGTGCCATGGCTAAGGCAGGGATATTTAAAGGTGTCAATAGGTGCTTACCTGGTTTAAGTGAAGTTGAGTTGTGAGGGCATGCTGGACGGGCGTGTCCACCTCCGCAGTAGGAGCAAACATGGAGGTAGTGGCACTGCGACATGGTGCAACCTGCGTTGTTGCAGTTGTTGCAGATGGAACGACCCTTCTGATGCATGATGGGTCTGTCCTTGTTGACCAGGAGGGTGGCAGAAAGGGTGGATGATGCAGGCGTCGGAAGAAGGGGTGGCAGCGGGGCTGCTGATGACAAGCGGGAGAGAGCAGACACTCTTGGCTGGCTGGAACGAGGTTCTGCAGGGGTTGGAACGGAGCAGGAGGAAGCTGGATGAGACAGGGCACCACACAGGGAGCAAGTCACGGCCGTACGGGCAGCGAAGATGCGGCAATATAGTTCTGTGTCAAGAGTGCCCCAGTAAGTAACTTCGTTGAATTGACTGAGACGAGCTGTGGCTTCGGAAGCGAAGTGAATGTGGTATTGGTAAAAACCGTTGCCACCAAAACGGAGGGCCAGGTTAAGGATATTAGACATATAGTCGTCCAGTTCTTGGCGACGGCCAGGGAAGAGCGAGCATAGGACATCTCTATAAAGAGAGAAGGCATATGCGAATTCAGTTAGTGTGAGTTCTCTGGAACGGTTAGACTGCTTCCCCTTCAGGTGGAGATAACCTCCAAGGTCTTCAAGACACCTGTCGCCGGGTGGTTGGTGCAAGGATGGCAAGAGGAGAAGAGCCAGATCAATATAACTACCGTCAATGATTTGTTTGCGTAGGGGGGGTACTGGCATCCCGGGGCCAGAAATCCCAGAGAAAGCCGGCTGCTGGGTGGGCAGCTGGTGCTGGGGAAAACCAGGACATGATGTGAGAGGTCCAGGAATTTCAACGCCATGTGCGTCATCCGATATGCCAGGAGCTGTGGTGATTCTTGGTCTTGAAGGTCGACGTCCCTGCCGTTGTTGCTGAGATTTTGGCTGCATGACCTGAGGATGCAGGCGGACTGTCCCTTTAGCTGGAGTGAGACTGGCATGGCGCGATGGAAGGGGATGCTTTTGTCACGGAGTGTTTTCTGGAGAGTTGCCACGGTCCAGTCGGTAGTTTTGGAAGGGGGCCGGCCTACGGGGGACCTCACCGGAGCATGGTGACGCTGGGACTGCCGTCGGGAAGAGCGACCATTGTTTTCACCGTGGTGCCGGGGGGGCTGAAGTACTCTGGCAGGTGAGGGCGTTGGCGAATTGCGGCGACGGTGGTGGGTTGTTCGGAAGTCGCTGCGTCCTCTTCTCTCTGACCATGGGGGTAAGCTGGGAGAGGCAGTGGAAACCGTAGGTGAACTGTACTCATTGTGTAAGTTGTGGAGAGACTAGCCGGACGGGATGTGGATAGCAGAGGAGATGCAGCTGGTCAGACTCACGTGCTTCTTCGACGGCCAAAGGACCCGGGGAGGCAGTGTGTTGGGCACGCCGATCCTCTATCAGGGTGGCAGGATGGTGTACAATAATTTCAATCAGCAACTCGTCTGGCTGCCGCCTCCTGCACGTCTGCTCCTTCTGCGGGGGTGCTCACACCAGGACCACCTGCCCCCACAATCCCACCAACACAGCAGCATGACTAGAACGTCATCTCGGCACGCCCATAAAGGTACATGCACTCGCTGCTGCTCTCAGTGATCACCCTGACAAGCAGTTGTTGATTTTCTCGTCTCTGGCTTCACTCATGGTTTTCACCCTGGCATGGAGGTGTTTCCTGATTCTTCCCACATGTGTCACAATCTTCAATCCACTCTCGCTGAGCCCGACACTGTCGACATGTTACTGGCAAAAGAGGTCCCTGAGGGATTTATGATAGGCCCTTTCGATCATCCTCCTTTCTCTGTATTCCGTATTAATCCCATCGGTGTTGCCACACACAAATACTCGGGGAAAAAGAGGCTGATCATTGACCTGTCCTCCCCCCACGGCTCCGACATCCTGAGCATCAACAGCCTTATTCTTAGCCCAGATTTTTCCATGCAGTACGCCACCATTGACCATGCAATGGCACTGATTCGTCTGGCAGGACATGGGGCATGCCTGTCTGAGGCTGATATCACCAGCACATTCAAGGTCCTGCCCATTCACCCTGACCTCTGGTGTTATTTTGGTGTCTGCTGGAAGGGGGCTTACTACTTCTCCGTGCGCCTCACTTTCAGCTATAAGAGCAGTCCCAAATTCTTTGACTCTTTATCCGAGGCTCTATGCTGGATCCTCTCCGACAATTACAGGCTCCCCTACGTGCTTCATCTCCTTGACGATTTTCTTTTCATGACTCCTCCATCCTCACCTCCTCGCCACTGTTTCACTACACTCACGTCCGCATTTTCCGACCTTGGCGTCCCTCTGAGTCCAGAGTGATGCCCAGAAACTCAATGGATGTGCCAGGTCCTGAAGTTTTTTCTTTGGACAGTGTCATTCCAGGCTTCACTGCCCTTGGAGAAAATGCAGCGCATCTCGCTGCTCTTGTCTAATTATCTCCTGATAGACAGGTGCACCAAACACCAGCTGCTCGCTCTCCTCGGGCACCTCAATTATGCCATCCGCATAATTCCACAGGCAAAATCTTTTCTTTCTCAACTGCTGACCAAAGCTGCATCCATTCCCTCTCTCCACAACTGCATGGTTCTGGACAACACGCATGTGGCAGCAATTTCTGTCATCCTGGAATGGCATCTCGTTCTTCTATGATGACTTTATCACTCATCCCGAGGACATTCAACTCTACATGGACGCGGCTCCCTCTGTAGGTTTCGGCAGGTATTACGGGGGAGGTGGTTTGCTACTGCTTGGCCCTCCGAGTTCACGTTCTCCCTCTTCTGCTCTGTACGAGCTGTATCCCGTGATCATCGCCACTCTAATTTGGGGGCACAAATGGTCTAAAAAATGCATCACTATGCACTCTGACAACACAGCATTAGTGGATATAATCAATAAAGGCCGTTCCGTTCCCCAACCATCATGCCATTCACCCGCAGACTCACTCTCATCTCCGCTCAGCATCAATTCATCCTCCATGCATCTCACATTCCTGGTCACAACAACGCTATCGCCGACTCACTCTCCCGCTTCTCTTTCCAGAAATTCAGAAGCTTAGCTCCAGACTCGGATGTCCATCTTACACCAATCCCACTGTCACCTCACCGGCTAGAATACTTTCAAGAATTACCACGTCACTTATCATCTACCATTTCCCTCTCTGGACGTCATGTCCATGTGCAACTTCATCATAACCTCAATGATCTCCGTCTAGCACACAACAGACTAAGCCTCACTTAATCAGACTCTTTTGGGGGCTTCCTAACAGCACAGGTTCATCAGAACACGAGACTGAACCCCCACACTGAGTCTCTTCACCCACATCTACACCTCACCCAGTCTGACCCTCCGATGATGTCACCTCCATCCCGTTCACCTATCTGCAAATCTGCACTCCCCTATTCATCAACACCCCATTCACAACCATTTCTCTGACAATCACATCTTCATTAAATCTTTAAACTGCATATTGTTGTGGTGTGGTCCTTGCTAGTGAAATTTATGTTATTGACTAATGAAGGGGAGGCAATAATATCAACAGTACCTGATACCTTCGTGCTGTTGTGCTGCTCAAGTTTGATTTTGGGAATATGCAGGGGACAACTCTGTTATTGTTCAGCCAAAATCAACTGTTAGACCATGTAAAAGACATTATCCACTTAGCCCAGAGGTTATTCAAGGCATTGCTCCTGTCATTCAGTCACTCATAAATCAAGGTGCCATTGTAAAATGTCCTAATTCATCATGTAACACACCCCTCCTACCTGTAACGAAACCAAATGGTGATTGGAGACCAGTCAAAGACATCAGGGCAATGAATGAGGCTGTGCAATACCCAGCCCCCACTGTCCCAAATGTAGCAGCACTGCTCTCACAGGTGCCAGCAGACTCCTGTTGGTTTTCTGTCATTGATTTGGCAAATGCATATTTTAGCATTCCTGTTCATCCTGACTCACAGTTTTGGTTTGCTTTCACTTTCAATGGTAAACTATACACCATGGCAGTCAATGCATGGCATTACACTTGTGCAGTATGGTGATGATCACTTGGTGTGTTCCACCACACAAGAGAATTGTAAAGCTGACACAGTGTCTCTACTCTGCTTTTAGGCTGACAATGGTCACAAAGTTTTTAAAAATAAGCTGCAGCTAGTGTACCATTCAGCACATTCTCTTGGTCACAATATCACTCTGAAGGGTCGTAAATTGGGTCCGGACCGCATCCAGGAGATCTTGGATGTTCCAAAGCTGTGCACTAAAAAAACCCAAAACAAATGATGTCCTTTGTAGCCTAAGTAGGCTATTGCTGCTCATCTGACAACTGCAGGATTACTACATTGGCAATTATATCACTGACCATGTCCACTGTTACTTAAAGCAGTGTCATTTCATTACCTAATCAACATAACTCCTAACAGCTGAAGATGGAGAGCCACATCCCTGTTTGGACCAGGCATCAAATCCACCTGATGCATTGTTTGACACTGTTGCGCAATTAACCATGGTTTTAAGTTCATCTTTTCTAAGGTCAAAACTGCCCTTCCTGAGCCACAGTGGAACAACTCTACAACTTCCAGCTTGGGGACTGGGTGGTGATCAAGGACCTCAGAAGGCAACACTGAAAGCAGCCACGATGGATTGGGCCAGACCAGGTGCTGTTGATGACTGCATCTGGATAGCTGAGAGAGACACCTGGATCCATGCATCCCTGTGTTGTGACTGTGGTTTTCATTGTTGGCCTAGTAACCACAGCTGAGATTACCTGGGTCTGCAGCTGAGCAACGAGGTGACAGGCATCTTAGCAAAGGTAAAGCCTGGCAAGAACTGGGCTTAAAACATTCTCAAATATTCACACCTGATCCGTCAAAGATGCTTAAAAATAAACTGATATCATCGAGGGCGCAAGAAGACACAGAGGGGAGACGTGGCATTGACATGTCACCAACACGGAGTCAAGACATCCCAGAAGAAGACAGTATCACAGCTGTTATGAAAGAACAAGTGATCAGAAACAAAAGACAGTTGAGTGGACAGAATGATTGGAAACCATGGGGGTTTGATGCTGGTAACCTAATTGATCATTTCAGGCAACAAAATAGTTATTATTCCTTCATCCAGTGGATAAAAACTAGAATGTATTGCCCCAACACTTTTAGCCATTCAGAGTCCTCCAGCAAACTGGCATTCCTTATTCCAACTTATCCCAACTATTCCATCTTATATTCCCATCATATGTGATATAATAAAAACACGAGATGACTCTTGATTATGTTTTGGCAAAAACTGGAGGTTTATGCATGACATTAAACTTAAGAGGAGAGGCATGTGTGACGATCATTCCGGATAATTCAGATAACATTATCAATGTGATTACAGCACTTAACAAAATTCGCAATGCATTTGGTCCCTCTGAATCAGCAGGTTTTAGCTTCAACAAATGGTTAAATAACCACTTTGGCCCCTGGGGTACTCTGATCATTCATGTCCTGATCCCTGTTCTAATTGCTATCGCTCTATGTTTTTGTACCTGTGCACTTACTTGTATGCAAGCCCTCATGTACAGATGGATAGGTGGAATAGTTGGAGGAGAAAAAAGATTGTATGTTAAAATACTCCTTGAGCAAAACACTGATACTGAACAGAATGTCTACTTAATGTCAGAATGGGCCTCAGGAAACACTTTCATTGATTCAGAGAATTAAATGGTATAATTATGTTTTTTAGTTTGCAAATTGTGTTGTAGTGTTTAATTTATAACGTCTGACAAGTGTTGGCCGCATGAACAGATGTCTTTAAATTTAATACTCTTCTGTCCAAGCTCATCAAACATCTCTGTTACGTCGGGTTACGTTATTGAGGTTTCAGTCACTAGACATGCGAGAAAGTCGACCAGCACAACAGTAATGCTGAGCTCTGTTTGTGCTGCTCACCCTGTTGATGTTATCAATGCTTCTCCAGCTAAGTGTAGATCTACTGTAGCAACTCCACCTTGTTGCATCCTCTCCGCTCCTCTCACCCGCACTGAACGAGTGCTCAAGTGTGGGTGAGAGGAGCGGAGAGGACTGCGGAGGTCAGGCAAAGCAGGCTGACACGTGTTTCCTCCCACAGTCCAAAGACATGCAATTTGGGGACTAGGTTAATTGGTGACCCTAAATTGTCCGTAGGTGTGAATGTGGGCGTGAATGGTTGTTTGTCTCTATGTGTCAGCCCTGCGATAGTCTGGCGACCTGTCCAGGGTGTACCCTGCCTCTTGCCCGATGTCAACTGGGATAGGCTCCAGCCCCCCCGCAATGAAGCGGTTAGAAGATGAATGAATGAATGAATGTCCAACACTGATTATAACTATTTAATAAGAAAGTACTATTTGGGAATAGCAAATAATAAAAAAAATAATAAAAATAAACTTCAGGTTGCAGCCTCTGCTCGGAAAATTAAATGGTCCTGAAACTGCAGCCTCCAGTACTGCAGCTTTACCTTACTTGATTTTGCGGCTCTGTGTGAAAAAAGATCGTTTTAATGACATCCTCATATGCAGAGTTTTCTAAAATGCAAAGGACAGACTTTTCTATTTTTAGAGAAACCGTTGTCATCTAAATAGGGCCGTAATAGTTAAGTTTAAGGATGCATTCGGTATGTTGTTAATGTGATTTTATGGGCAAGTTATCAGTCTCCTCCTCTGCAAAGCAAACCGCCCCGGTGGCCACAGGTAATCGCACAGTTTTGAAACCACAGTTTTTCCGAGATGAAGGACTGATTGTTGAGCTGCTGTTCACAGTTAACAAAGTTAACGCTGGATCTCGTTATTTAACAGTTTCTACACTAATTTAAGCAGAGCGACAGACCCAGAGCCTTCAATCTGGCTAAAAGACAGCTAAATGCTAAAAAAAAAAAAAATACAGTGGTGAAGTTAAGATTTGTTTCTTGAAGTTGTGTACTTATCGTCTTTTCTGTCTCTTGCAGGCTGCCAGGAGAAGCAGACTGGCCATCAGATATTGTTTGTGGAAATTTGAAAATAAAGTTTCTCAAATTGACTTTTGTCTCTTCATTGTGCACACTTACACACGAAATAGGAAACAGACAGCTATTTTTGGATGTTAGCATTGATTTCTCACATTGAATGGTGAAATATTTGTAGTTTGAAAGGTTCGACCTAAATGAATAAAGGCTGTAGTTAACGAAGCATATGAATATTAATATAGAAGGAGTGCCCACTGAACGTAGCTTCTTTATTGATTGTTTGAATGTCGTGTGGTGGTCATTTTTGATTAAAGGCCAACTTCTCGGCGATATATTGGCAATGAGCAAACACTCTCCCTGCTACATCTTAATGATCTAAACCTGATACATCGACCAGACTTCGGCCAGATGTATGTGTGCTATCTGGGTTGTTTATAGGCCGGTCTTGCCCTCTCCAATATGGCTGCAATTTTTACCAATTGCAGCAATGGGCTGACAAAGTCAGTGTGGGGCTGCCATATATATCTGTAGCTTAAAAAGTCTCTCTGTTGTCTTTAAGAAAAATCTCACATCTGAGATATTTATTATATTATTTATTTATCCAACGGTGAATTTGCAGTGTGCTTAATGTACCATTCTATTCTATCTTATTTGAAATGAGAAACACTAACAGTTTGTAAAGAAAACCAAAAATATTAATTATTAAGATTAAGATGATTAACATATTAATATCATGGTGATTTATTAGTAGCCCGGGTGATGGCAGATAGTTCCTAGTTTGGATTCTGCTGCTAGTGTCTCTGTGTTTGCTTGCAAAACAATAAAAGCTTTTCTGCTTTCTTTCAGGAGTATTCAGTGTGGATGGAAACTTCCTTGCAAAGTTTAAAGGCCTTTTAAAGACCTTTGTCCGTTTCCAAGCAGCACTTAACATCTGAAGTGAAGTGGTTGTGATACAGTAAAGAGGTCATTGAGAAGCCACTCAGACATATGTCAGACCAAAGAAAACTCACACAGCATAAAAAACCTGAAGACTGTTTGAATTATCCATTTCAAGCATTTATCTTTTTTTTCATTCACAGTATAACAACAAGCGAGCACGCTGAGGAAGTTCAAGGATGCTTCATGGAGATCTGAGCGGTTTGATCACATTAACAACAGGTCCTATTTTATTCATAAAAAGTTCATAAACTGACAAAATGATATCCACTTAAGTTCCACTGACTCCCACGTACGTTTGACTCTATCTGACCTGTGATATAATCAAACTTCTTGCACATTAACTCTGGAAAAACTTTGCTGTAGCCCCTTTTCCACCAACGTTTCAAGGAATTCTTATTACCAGGAATTTATTTACATGGGTAAAATAATTCCTGGTAATCTGTGTGGTTTGCATTTCCACTGCACCTCAAAGTTCTGGAAAATTTAATCAAATCAGGCTGATGACATAAATTATTCAGCGTATGCCCTGTATTTGGCTCCACTAGCTTAGCTGGTTACATGCTGGTGTGGGGAGAGGAGGGGTTCTTTGTCTCAGCCAGCAGCTAAGTTTTTAAGTATTTTAAGATAAGTGTCAAACTAAGTTAATCATACATCATACATACAGACAGCTGTTATTTGTAACAATACGCTATCAGTCGAACTAGCGTGCTGTCCTGTGAATGAGATACTGTGGACGACGCATATTGAATATCACTGTCTACATGTTTACATGTTCATGCTTGCTGAACATGTGTATTGATAAAGTATTGGCTTTATTTAATGTCACTTACGGTAACAACTGTACCTGCCGTCAACTTTTCGAGTTATCTTCACTTCCACCGCGGCCGCTTGGCCGTTCACCGGTTACTGTGTCATGGAGGAGTGCAGCGCCAGCACAGAAGAACCGATACCATTAGCACCAATCAATACTATGGTCTTTGATAATTTAGCCCCGGGACTAATTTAGTACCGGGTTTCGTTACCCATCCTTAATCAAAACACAAATGAAGGGAGGCTTGTAGAAGTGAAATAAAGTTTGCAGCGGTTGCCTATGCCAGGAAGTGCGAAATGCTGCAAGTGTGTGCTCCACCAATCAGAGTTCTTCATTAAACAGCCCAGCCCCTCAACAATTGCGGGTAATCTGAAAAGTCCTACCCCCCTACTAGGTACTTTTTTCCAGGGTAAGTTTGGGGTTGAGGGAAAGTTTTTTATCTGGGTAATTTCGGTGGAAACGTGCAGAGATTTTTCAAAATCCCGGGTAAATGATGAAAGTTCCTGTGGTGGAAAAGGGGCTATTGTGACTGTTTCTGTGGATTTTAATTGTGGTCTTTCAAGAAGCTTTAAAACAAAAAACCTGCCAATCCTTTTCTATTTCCCCTTTGAACTGCTTGATTGTACTTGTGGACTTCCTGGTCTTTGTTGGATCCACAGAAAGTTAAGAAAATGTTTTTAGGTTAATGTGCACATTGTCTTCAACCGATGATTAAACAAATAAAAGCATTTATAAATAAGAATTTTACGCTTTGAAATGACATTTAAGTGTTAATGTTGGAAAATAAGATACTGAAAAAGATAACAGCTCTTTAAAAGAAAAAAAAAAACTAAATGAAAAAATGTTAGGTCCTATGTACACATTTGTGCATGCCCATTATTGTTTTGTGTAATGAGCATGCACCAGAAACAACCACAACTACTTGGATAGGTTTAGAAAAATATTCTGTTTGGTTAAATTAACTACATTTGTTACATATTACATGAAGTTAAATTAGGTCAGTGCTGACTTTTAGTTTCACAAACACCATTCTCGGAATCCATCAGATGTATTCGGCATCTGACTTCCGGCAGACAAGCGATACAGCCTCTGGGGGCAGACCCTCGATTTTTTTGGCATTTCGGTGTGAGGAGGTGAATTTCTGTTTACGACTTCCGTTTTAAGTAAATATGCTGAACCATTGCGATGGATTCAGAGTTTGCAGTGACACCAATTATGTTCCGCCTTGTTAGTTCACCGCACAGAGCATTTAACCTGGCAATTGCAGCCAGCTCAAACGTGATTGATCAATATCACGCAGACTACAAACAGCCTAGCACCAGAAACCAGGGCTCTTCTGCTCTTCAAGATTAGGGGTTTGCCTACAGACTCTAACGTCTAGCGTCTAACTCTGCAAAGACCCTGAGTGACCAGCTTCCTCGGAGGAAATAACAATGACTGCATCTGGAACCACAGCTCTTTCCAGCCTTCTTCTGCCGGCTAACAAAAGCAGTACACCACCAAGTGACTCTTTCTTCCATCCACTCAAGGATTGGTAACGTAACAACTGGGTAAAGATTTATCACAGCTATACAGGCTAAGCAAGACTGTTTAACTTGTTTGTGATTTAATGCTGTCATTGAGTTATTTTTGGGATTGTTTGCAGTTAGTCATTGGTTAGTTGCCTTTGCCAAAGCTAAGTGTTTAGTTTGCTAATGCCGTTCACAAACAGATTCTTGCACACAATTTAACAATCTCTGCACTAATCCAGACTGTTTGCAACACAAATCACATTCACATTGACTCATTAACAAATAGGCTTTCAGCTACACCCAAAGAGGCATCTCAAAGTTACCGCTTCTTTTCCTTTATCTTTGTCCTGACCACACAGTCAGACAAACACCTCCCCGTATCTGAAGCCAGCGTTGTTTCGGCCATCTTGTAGTTCTCTGTGGTCAGCCATTTTGTTTTTAGGCCAAATGGCCCTTTGATTACCACACCCGCCTTTGTCTTTCTTTTCTCTCTCTCTCTCTTTCTGTGTATCTCTCTCGCACACACCTGCACCCTCACACACACATATACCTACTAAGCTTGTATATAGTTGTTAGTTAGGATTTGTGTGTTTTGGTTTTGCTTTACTCACTTTATGAATAAATATAATTCTTTGGAATCATACCTGCTGTCTGTTTATTGTTGTACAAGAGTGAATGAATAGTCAACCTGCTGCGTCAAGAACTCCAAAATCCTTCAGGTTTTACCGTTAATTAAATTTCAAATTAATCGTTTAGCATATTTTATGAGACTAATGTCTTTAACTGGCTATCATTTTCCCTTTATTCATTTTATTTTATTTTACCTTTATTAAACCAGGTGAGTCAGTTGAGAACAGTTTCTCATTTACAATGATGACCTGGGCCTTTACGGGAATGGTGCCCCACAAGGTGATTTAATGTTAATTAAGTCACATTATTTGACATAATTATCAATTATCATTAATAATTATTAATTATTTCCAATAGCCAATTTACAACATTAATGGTGTCCCCTTGGTGAGGCCTAATATTGTTGTTCCCAACATAATTGGTGCCTCCGTGTGACGCCTAGAAATGTTGATGCCTACATAATTGGTGCCTCCATGTAACACCCTAATTTATGTTCCCTACATAATTGGTGCCTCCGTGTGACGTCCTAATTTATGTTCTCAACATGACTGGTGCCTCCGTATGACGCCTAATTTGTGTTTCCTACAATGCAATGCCAGTCAGATGGCTACCACAGGAGAGCATCACTTTGAAAAGCTCCTGGTGAGGACGTAATATAAGTAAGTGGAAAGTCCCTATAGGGAAGGCAGGAGGAGAGGTGGATGGGTCCAACCAACCCAAGCTTGGTGCTTACTCCCCGTAAGGACAGAGAGCCAAACCATGATGTTTTTATGTAAATCTAACCATGTGTTTTTGTTGGTGTTTCGGGGCACTGCAACCAATTATGTTCGGGAACGGCACATGGTTAGGTCAACAGCAAACGCAGGAAATTACTTAACGCATAATATGCAAGCGTGAAAGTCAACTGACAAAATGTTGATATGTGATGAGTTGGGATGAGAACTTGTTGTATATTTTCGCTCTTAATGCTCAACATTCTCATAAATTGTTTGTATAATATTGTATGAGAAATGTATGCACAACAGTTAATGATATCCTTTCCAATTTGCACCCCATGAATGGTGCTACGTCCTTAATGTAGTCCATTTTTTTGTGACCCATAAGCCTGGCCTCTGAAGTCATCAAAATCCAGCGCTTGAGCGGTGACTTGTGGCATTAGAAACTAACGAAAAAATGTGGCCTTTAACATTGACATGATACATGGGCAGTTGCCATTCTAGTTATACAGTTATAACGGCGGCCATCAGCCATCAGGGGGAACCACGGCAGGACAAGGATGAAAGGTAAGGCAGGGAAAGTCAGACTGGGACATAGTGCGTTTATTTTGAAAGAGACTTTTTAATACAGTGCGTATTGAACTAGTCCTGGTTCTTGTTCAGGAACTTTTTTAAATAAATGAATGTACTTTTCTCGTCCGTCCAGAAGTGAGTCTTCTGCTCCTCGGTTGCCATGGTGTTTGTTTGTTTGTTTTCCGGGAGTAACTGCACTGCTTCTATGTCATCTCCTTCTTCTTCTGGGTGAAAGCCTGCAAAAGAAAAAGTGGTGCATGTGCAGAACACTGTGTCTGACTCTAGTCAGACTAAGTGGATACATGGAGCAATTTGATTTTCAATCGAATTACTAGTGTTAGTCTAGCTACGGATAGTCAAATTTCAGTCGGACTAAGCTGTTTACATACATTTAACCCTTTGGGCCCTAGTATTTTAGTATTAGTATTTAGAGGTACCATATTTTTCCCAATAGTGGCCCTCAAGTTTATTTCACAAAATCAATTTTGACCCCAGGGGTTTAGAAGATCCAGGTGGCTATTTGCTCAAGGCTTTTTTCTTTTTTTTTGCACCAACCTGCACCAGGCCATTATTTGGTTACAGTTCCTGTCCAGTATGTTTTTTAGTGCAAAAATACTGTATAATGTAGGGGTGAGTTTGTGTACAAAAATCTCTAAACATTTTGAGTGGGTGACTTTTTCGTGTACACAGGTTTCACCACTGGGTTTTCACTGCTATTGCATTATACCAGTAAAGCCCCAGTTATCCGAATACCAACCGAACGGGCCATTTAACCAGCAGTTACAGGCCGCCATACCAAAATATAGCCATCCCGACGGTCTGCCATCCGGAATACTGGTCCCTGAGTCCTGACAGTAAGCTATGGCAAGCCTGTAGAAGCTGAATTCCCTATGCATGTCAGCAATTTTCACCGGGGAAGCATGTGAGTAATTCAGGCTGACACTACCTGTTTTTTCAGCAAACTTTTCAGGTAATTTTATTAAAAGGCATGGCATATAGGTCCACAGTAACTTATTATTATTATTATTATTATTATTATTATTATTATTGTTGGGTCTTGTAAGAGTGGGCTACAATGAGTACTGGCCCATCAAATCACAGCATCCACAGTGAGAGGACAATTGTGTGCGCTTTTACGCACACGGGTCAAGGCGATCACGGATATTTGATGTGAAAAAGATGTAGCCAGATGTATTACCTGTTTCAGATATGTGGCTGTCTGTCCGTCCATCCGTCCGTCCATCTGTAGCATGAGTCATGTCCACCACTTCACCACCGACCCGTGCGTAAAAGCGCAAACAGTCTCTCAAGGAGGGACAGCCATGAGGCAATGAATGAGGAAATAATCGCCTGGGCATTTAATCGGACCGGCGTTAAATACGCAAAATGGGGTCAAACCCCCGGCAGCTATTAGGTGCCTGGCGGCTATTTGCCACCGGGTGACTATTTGGAAATATATGGTATTTTTACTGCCTTTATTTTAAGCTCATATCACAGTCATTATAAAGGCTACATACACAAACTATATCTTGTTTTTTCAGGACAATCTGGGCTATCATTGCTCTACGTGCTTGTAATTTACATTAATTTTTGTATCAATGAAAAAAAAAATCTGTGTTACTAAATTCTTACATTTTTACATGTATCTCACCATAGCAAGTTGGAAGTAGACATATTCTGCCATATGTGAAAAGGGGAGACTTTCTGGAATCTGGCAATATAAGAACCATGATGGTGGGACATTCTGTCACTTCACAGGTGTCCAGGTGGAGAATGATTGCCAGTATTTTTTCATTATTGCAAGAAATTCTATTGACTCATAAATCAAAAATGTTTTTTATTTGAAAGACACATGCAATATTTACATCTAAGATAATAGAAAAATAGTAATAATATTATTCCTCACTATATGAAGTGACTGATAACAAGATCTGTATCATGGGTTGTAAAGAAATTCGTCAGGTTTTTATTTTTTTTGACAATTGATCTGTGTTTACAGCATGATGGGATAACAGCACAATGATGTGTTTGGTATCATCGGAAAGCTCCGGTCCTGCACTTTCATGTGATATGTGTGGCATTTCTGCATTCATAAGTAATATATCCAAGAGTAATGTGTGTGCAGAGCTGTATGAAAGCTTTGTTATACATAATTTTAGCGTAACTTTATAATTTATTTTCCTTATGAAAACATTGGACTACCAACAAGTGGTCTTGTCGGAAAGCTGTGGTTTCGCTTCCGTTTCATGTGATATGCGTGGCTTCAGCTAAGTATCTGCTCAAAGATTGTAGGCCAAACACTTGAGCCAGTTTTTAGAGCTGCATATAATAGACGAATGCTGTCCCTGGCAGACAATATTTTGTCTGACCCGACACATTTTATTTGAAGAATACCAGTTGCTGCCATCCAACAGGAGATATAGAGTCCTAGCTAGATCGAATAGACTGAGGAACTCCTTTATTCCTCAATCTGTTAAAATGTTGAATCAGTCAGGTTTGTCAGGGCAGGGGGGGCATTTAATAGCCGCTAGGGTAGGGACCTGGAGGCACCGCAGCCACTTTGATGAGGTTACATATAGCACGTCACATGTCTGATGGTTGTCTCATGTTATATTTTGTTATGCTTTTGTCTGAAGTGACATTTTGTCTGGTTGTCTGTTATATTATGTTGTTTTCTGTCATGAGAAACAAGTGTCTTGGACGCAAGAAAATTTTCAGAAGTGATTCTGACAAATAAAGTATTCATTCATTCATTCATTCTTGCTTTGACGAATAGGCTAATTGCGGAGAGAATCCATAGAGAAGAACAAGTATGAATTTGGATGCACTTTGCGTCACCTCCTGGGCACTGCCGAGGTGCCCTTCAGCAAGGCACCGAACCATTGACCAATGGCCACAACACTGACCACAACCCGTTTGTGCATGTGTGTGTCTTTTGGACCTGTGTGTTAATGACAAAAAGATGTTTTCAGTCAAGAAAATCCCACAAAGGCAAAAAGTAAAATGAGTCATGACAGGATGTCTCAACTCAGCACAGTCTCTGTGGTTTAAGTTTGATACTGAGGAAAATATAAACATTGTTATTAAGATGGCTTCATTTCCCACCAAACAAACTACCTTCAAAGAGAGATTTGCAAGGAGAAGTAGATTCTGAACTGGATTCAGATTTGATAAAATCCCTATCTTTGAGTGCAGATTAGTTTTGAGTTGAAACTTTTCTTTATGTTCATATTAGGGCTGGGACTTTATTGCGTTAATTACGATTAATTAATTACAGAAAAAATAATGCAACAGAAAAAAAAAAACCCACATTTAATCACAATTTATTTTTGCACTCCCAACAGCACAGAATGTTTCTCATTGCACGAGTTCCCAGTATACCAGTAATACTGATGCACAGGACACAACACGAGAAACAACATTGGAAACCAAAACCAACGAGAAGTCATTGCTGGGTTCGTTGGGTGGAAATTTTAGTTTTAAAAAACTACCAGGTGGAAACCTGGATAAAAGCACAGTTGTGTGCAAATTGTACAAGAAAGAATTTTGCTCTTCCAGCCTCTGCTACCACCTCAATGACAAACATGTTGCAGCTAGCACAGACAACGCTCCTAGTTCGAGCAGGCAATGTCGCCAATTCACACCCGACAAGATGACAGGGTTCAGAGCCAAAAAGAGTAAGTCCACGACAGACAAACTAACAAACTCACTGGCAAAATGGATTGCAATGGACTGTTGACCACTCTCTGCGGTAGAAGATCAGTGGCTAGAAGCTACAGATAGCGTTGTCTGACCCAACTTATGAACTGCCATGCAGAAAGACAATTTCAAACAAAATTCATCAGCTTTATGTCACTGAAAAGCAAGCGAAAGTTGATTTATTGCACACATTATTGACGTCACTGACAGGGAATGGCATCTTAAGTCTTTCGCCCTAACTGTGCAGAAGACGACCACCAGGCACTATGCTGAAAACTGCGCGGAGCAGTTTCTCTATGTGGCAGAGGCCTGGAGAGTTCAACAAAAGGTCACCACAGTTGGAACAGACAGCACCTGAACCATAATCGCTGCAGCTAGACAGCTCCCATTTGTGCATATGCCGTGTGTTGCTCACATTTTGCAAAGAACCATCACTGTTTGCCTTGGTGACAGCGGGTTTAATGATACGCTGGCAAAATGTCGCAAAATAGAGGGTCATTTTAAACACAGCCCTGCTAATACAGAGGAACTACACCAGGAGCAAACAGCACTAGGGCAAAAAAGAGAGTCACTTATACAGGACGTTTCCACAAGGTGGAATTCGACACTGTATATGATCTCTCGTCTCCCGAAGAACCAAGAGGCTGTGAAAGCTACTCTTTGCAAGCAGACCGGCGACCATCCTCGAACCATGCAGGTAAAAACCCACCTACACCATGAACTGTTTGATCAATATGATTTATCATTAGTTGGTATCTTTTCCTGTTAAAAGATTTTTGAACTGACTATTATTTTTAAGATTAAGATTTAAAAATTGAATTTGAATTTAATTGAATTTGTACAGTAATACAAATAATAATTTCCTTAACTATCCAATGCAGATACGTGACTGAGCTCCTTGGAGGTGAGACTGTGGTGTTACCTGCTCTCCGCCACCTGGACTGCACCATGGAGGTCTCTGATGAGGACCCAGCCTACATGGTGAGATTCAAGACTGCCTTCTCAAAGGATCTATCCCAACGGCAAGCAACTCTCAACAATGAATGGCTCAAGCTGGCTACAGTACTCGACCCATGCTTTACGAACTGTCTACCCAAAGGAGAGTAAGAAGGGGTGTGGACCAGCCTTGAGGCACTGCTGCAAACAGAATCTAAAAGTGCTACTCCAGAGCCCACAGAGGAACCAGCAAAGAAGAAGAGACTCCTACTGTGTGCGTCAGACTCTGATTCAGATGATGATGATGTGGGGCCTAACAGGGCCTTGGGCCTCAACAGAGCAGAACTCACCATCAGCGAGACAGACTGCCCACTGCAGTGGTGGTCAACTCATGCAGGAACCCATCCACAACTGTCTGTTCTGGACCACAAGTATCTGACTAGCCCTGCCACGTCTGTCCCTTGTGAGAGACGTTTCTCACTTGCAGGTAACATAGTTGAAAAGAAGAGGGCAGCCCTCAGCTCTGAAAATGTCAACATTCTTGTTTATCTCAGCAACTGGCTGAAAGAGAAGGAGAAATAGGACGAGAAGAAGTACTGTGATGCCAGGCCAATGGGCTCGTTGTTACTAAGATGAGTCACACTAAGATGATGATCAAACTGTTATGGCCTATGTTGCAAAGATTTTTTTGCTCAGGACAACGACAGAATAGGAGGGGCTGTCATCAGTTGATGGATCATTTTTGTTTCTGTGTTGTTTTTCAAAACCATTTATGGTAGAAAGGGCACTTTATGTTTAACTGTTGGTCTGTTTATTTTATGTTAAGGATGTTATTCTAACTATTTTGCAATGTTCAGTTTCCACTTTTCTGGAATGTACTTTAAAGTGCTGTTTTTTATTTTAATAAACAAAAACAAATGTGTTTAAGACATAGAAAGTTTACAAAAAGTCCTGAAAAACCTTGAATATAGCCAACTTGAATTTAAGTTTGTGCCTTGTGGACAATGACATTCCTATTATTCATACTGCATTTTATGTTAACACTCAGTTATGAAAATAAACATGATCTTGTTGTTTAAGCTCATTTATGTGTCTATTCATTGATTCAGTCATATACCAAAATCCATTTAAATTGAAAAATGTTGCTTCTCGTGTCAAATATTGATATGCGATTAATTGAAATTAATTAATTACAAAGCCTATAATTAATTAGATTAATTTTTTTAATCGAGCCCCACCACTAGTTCATATCCTTTAGGTTTTTGTGTCTGGTCTTTGTTTGGAGATGTTTGTGTTGAAGGTTATTATCAGGACGTGTTTAGTTTAATGAGGTAAATTCAGATAAACATTTCACCTCCTCTGTAATTCTCATGAGGATCTAAACTCTTCTTAAACTCTTCTAGCTGGAAAATAACTGCATATATTTCTGGCACCGGCGCTCCCGGTGGGATTGAACACCTAGCCCAACAGTGTGAGTGCCTTGCTCCACCGAAGGAGTTCAACCCTCATATTACTGTGCAGTTTGTTAACCTGTGAGTGGAGATGTGCTTTAATCTCAGGTGTGACTCTGAAGTTTGATGATGATGATGTAATATGTATGAGCAGTATGTAAATGCGATGACAAGCTCAGACAGACGCTGCTGAAGGTGACTCCACTTCTCGTTAATGGACTACGGAATAGAGAGGAGATGAAACAGGGAAAATATTCAGGCAGGGAGGGAGGATGTTGGACCAGACAGACACATAGACACTTAAACAGAGTCAAGGAGGAAATGGAATATCAGGAACTGAAATACAAAAGATTGACATAAAAAGACTCAAACCTCTGTACAGAGACAAATGTGAAATGGTAAATTTAGTGCGTTTTAGTAACAGTGCATGAACAGACTTTTTTTCTTTGATGTCTTTATAATAACATCATTAGTTGTGAATAAATAGTTAATTGTTTTACTGTTAATGACACAATTAATTATGGTAATTATTATTAATGCCATCATTTGTTTGGCACATTTCTACACACGCAAACCTTCAGCCAGTCTCTGAAGTGTGTGTTTAATGCACACACAGCATTGTGTGAAGCCAGTTATCTTGATGAGTGTGACGTTTTGCTGAGTTGCTTGAACATCATTAGCATATTAACATAAATCAGACCCTCCTCTGATTTCCTGTCAGACTCTGTGAGAACTACATTCCTTTAAGGTATTTTTTTGTTTGCATTTGCACCATCAATAGGAACACTGACGTGATGTAGGCCGGCTACCAAAGATTCTTATATTTTGCTTTAGTGAGTCGAAATCATGTTCGCAAAGTTGCTCAGTATTGCCTAGAATTCATTTCTGGGCTCTTTATCTGTGTTTTCTTTGATTTTTTGTTGCCTTTTTGACACTTTGTCACACCCCTCAGCAAGTCATATAGATGCCAAAGGCTCCCTTTATCGCTTTATGAGACATGCCGGGCTTTCAGCTTACTCCAGTGTAAACCCATCCATGGCACCTCTTGACGCTGAGAGCTACTGATGTAAAATAAAAGTGTGAAAGGATGGGAGGTGGACGGCCAAACAAAAATGGACTGCCACCCAAGAGACCACAGTTTGTGCCCCATGGAAAACCAAAAGTCACTGTTGTTTAATTGATACGTTATGTAATTTACATACAGTTACATTACATTACAGTTACATTAACGTCACTCGTGACAAATTTATGACACACAACTGTTACGTGACAAACATACTTATTTTAAATCATGCATTTTATAAACCCAACCAAGCAGTTTTGTTTGCCTAAGCCTAACCATGACTGTTTCACAACATTAATCACGTGTCTTGTGTTTCAGCTGTGTGTCATATAAAGACGCTAAAGGGTGCGCTGTGTGTTGCTATCAGACACCAAGAGGCTTGACAAAGTGTCGTTGTCTGATGACCTAGGAATAAGAACAGGTTGTACATATATATTATATATTGTGTTTACATGGCTAATGGTGGTTGCCGATGCTGCACTGGCAGTTGTGTTTGACCAAATACTGTACACTAAGGGTGCTTTCACACCTGCCCTGTTTAGTTTGTTTTAATCCAACTTAAGTTTGTTTGCCCTCTTGTGCTTCATTTGGACAGGTGTGGACACAGCAATCACCCTCAGATGTGCACCAAAACAATCGGACTGAGACCTTCATGAAGAGGTGGTCTCGGTCTGGTTACAAATGAACTCTGATGTGATTCGTTGGTGTGGTGAGAACGTGATCCAACCTTGATCTGATCCAACTGCAATTGCATTACATATTGTTTGGGTTAAAAATGAGCATGTTAGAGTCCTGGAGGATTATTAATGTGTGCCTCCTCCTGCACTGCCTTAATATGCACATTCGGCACATCCACTGCACCAAATCATTGTTTTTGGTGCCGTGCATCGTTTTCAAACTGTATGGTTTGCCTAAAACGAACAATGCAAGCAATATAGACCACGGTGACCAGCGCAAAAATTCACCCAAGTAGTTGTTTCTGCATTGTGACATTAGCCTACTCTTCTTCAATGTTCTGTTTACTTGCTGGATTTTTCCCGCATGGAAATTCTGACTAATCAAGAGCAGCTTTCTCGTGCAAGGCACTCGATCTGGTCCGCTTGTAACTGCTGCCATGAGAACATGAACCAACTCTAAGCAATTATGCAAATTCGTAACAAAATTAGTCCCTGGTTTGGACCAAAGCAAGACAACTCTAGGTCTGAAAGCACCTTAACATCGCTAATGGTTGTTGATTGCTCACTGAGCATGTAGCAGGAAGAAGAAACATGGTGTGTGCTTTTGTGAATTAAGTTGTGGACACTGAGGCACAGTTTATTCTGAGGCTGTTGCATAAGGAGATGGTGATGAGACCTTGCTTGGATGTCTCCCCAGAGGAGTGTCTGTCTGAAAGATACAATTTCACCTCACACTCTACAATTTATCAATCTGTTCCACCTACACATATCAAATATTGTCGTGGATTTACATCATCATTGAAGCACATTTTATGCATTGCCCTTTGATTCTTCAGCAACGGCAGCTGGTGTGTTCAGTGTCTCTGAACACACCAGCAAGGCAACGTTTTGTCAGGCAGTGAGAAAAGTGACCCTGGCTCTGAAAAGACTTTTGCCCATTTTAGTGGTTTCCCTGGGCATAAATCAGAAACGATTATCAAATGAGAATTGCATGGGCATCGGTGGCTTAGTGGATGAAGCGGGCACCCCATGTACAGAAGCTTAGTCCTTATTGCAGCGGCTGCGGGTTCAATTCCAGCCTGTGTTTCTTTGCT
Source organism: Epinephelus cyanopodus (assembly GCA_026686955.1). NCBI lineage: Eukaryota > Metazoa > Chordata > Actinopteri > Perciformes > Serranidae > Epinephelus > Epinephelus cyanopodus. The sequence goes on along the minus strand of CM048931.1, from coordinate 4,558,015 downwards.
GCGTGTCCTTCCCTCTCTGCCCTCTTCACACTATGCTGTCCTGCCATTAAATGCAACAAAAGCCCAAAGAATAATCTTTAAAAAAAGTGGAATTCCACAGAACTGAAGGTTTGTCAGTGTTAATGTTAAGAAATTAATCTATGTGGATACATTATGCAATGATTTCTTAATACTTTTCATATATTCAAAGATTCCACAGTGTAACTGGCTCATGGGACTCAAAATCCCGATCATAGCTCCATCTGAGAATAAAGAAGACTGCGTGAATCAGAAGTCATTTCACAGCAATGTAGTGATTCAATTAACCTCAGCCTTATATTGACAGAATGACATAAGTATAAACAAAACTTTTACCAGTCCGTACAATATTTTGTGTTTGATTTTGAGTTGCTGCTGTTGGGATTCACAGGACCACAGAGATCATTTGGTAAAATCTAAACGGGACTTTTGAAGGCTTTTTTCTCTGCATGCTCTTTGTCTTCAAACCAAAGACAGCTATGTGACACCCATCTCCACAGGAGGTCTCATCTCACACCTCAGTGAGACTCAAGCCCCAAAACATGATTGGAACAGACCAGAGGCCCAGACCTTTGCTCCATAGCCCCAAACAACTAAAGGGAATTAATAGTCAACCTCTGCTGCGTCAAGAACTCCGAGATCCTTCAGGCGTTACTGTTAATTTTGGCTGTTGTCATTAATTTAATTATTAATCAAACTCCAAATTAATAGTTTAGTGTATTTTATGAGAATGATATCTTTAACTGGCTATCATTTTTCCCTTTATGGGAATGGTTCCCCACGAGGTGATTTAATGTTAATTAAGTCACATTATTTAACATAATTATTAATTATTATTAATAATTATTAATTATTTCCGATAGCCAATTAAATACCTACATATTTGTTGCCCCTTGGTGAGACCTAATATATTGATCCCCACATATTTGGTGCCACCGTCTAAAATTATGTTCCCAAAATATATATGTTGATCCCAACACTGCCAAGTGGGGTTGGGCCCAATCAGATTACAGCTGAATAAGAGGATACAGCAAATTATTATTATCTGCTTTTAACACTGCTTTCTGTGACTGAAAATCATGTTATTTGCACTCCATTGATGATGTCTGTTGGAGCTTCCCTCAGGCTGAACATTCTCAGAGTTGATTGAGCTAATTCTGATCAGCTGTTCTGGAACCGAAAACTCAGAGTTTCTCAGCTCAGGCTCAGTCGACTCGGACATTGGGATTAGGCTCAGAGTTTGTTGAGCCTGCTTTCTGAAATAGGGCCCAGATATCATGTCATCATCTTAAAAAAAACAACTGACAAATACACAACAAAACATGAGGTCCAATGTTTAACAAAACGCTGCACTGTGAAGTCATGGTGGCAGCATAATTGTGGATATTATCATGTGATTATGGGACAATAAAAATCTGCATCACTAAAAACAAACTGCTGACATGATGTTGAGATGGTTTCATTATTACGAAATCATATTCAAAAATTCACACATCACATAAAAGAAGATGATTCAGAAAACGTTATAAACCAAAACTGAAATAAACTGAGTGTAAAATAAACATGGCGACTTGTTTCCCACATCACCACAACAGCTCTAACACCTGTCACCTCCTTGTCTCTTTGAACTGCGTTACCCAGAAGCTCCCTGTGGGTCACCATGACAGGAAGCCTCATTTGCAAGTCCAAACTTAGAATCCAGTGAAAAAGGAAGCTTCACTGATATGAACAGAAAAACAAGGAAAAAGGAGACCTGAGAGATGAAAGCTGTGGGAGGACTGAAGGCTAATTATCAAGTCGCAGTTTAATAACGGAGACAGAGGAAGAAGAAAGGGTGACAGGAAGTTGTAATTATCACCTGCCAGTGATGGCCATGCTCGGATGGAGACGAAGAAGAATTATGACATGAACAACAGAAATCCATCAGCATATACTTTACTACCACAGAAATGTTTGTGTGTTAATAAATGAGTGTATGAACTCTTATATTTATGTTTTTAGTGTACATTATTAGTATAAATTCAAATGAGGTTTGGGCAATATTTTTTTTCATACCTTCCTATAATTCCACCTGGATAGACAGTATACAACTGTATTTGCGAAACAGTTTGCCAACTGAATGAATGAATGAGTGACATCATTGTATGTTTTTTTTCCTGCTGTATAGCGCATTGCACATTGCCACTCACTAGGCTGCTGGCTACTGGCTGCCATAACCTGCACACAAATAAAACATTAAGAAGTTCTAACAAATGCAAATTTTATTACATTTTTTCCATAAGGAGGTCAACAGTAGAATTCACCACATGACAAAAGCAGACAAGAGCTACCATATGAGCGCTGTCCTTGGTGCTGAAGATGTCCCCGAGCCTGTTACAGGCAGCGGTTTTAACAAAATCACTTTAAGCACTGTCCTTGGTGCTGAAGATGTAAAATCAAGCAAATGTCTATACTCCAAAACTCACTACCTCTGACATGACGAATCAAGACAGTGTACATAGATTAAAAAAAAAAAAAAACATCAACAGAAAAACAGAAGTCCTGCAAACCAACAGCAAGCAGCGATCACCATCGCCAAATAACGTTGGATATGTAACTAGAAAAGCACTCGGAGAGCGCAGGACTACTCCGAGCAGCTCGGATTTCCCAACATTTTATTATTTTATCCACTTTGCTTCAACCACCAAAATTGTATCATCTGTTCCTTGTCCCATTATCAACCTTTCCTGAAAATTTCATCAAAACTTCAGAACTTTTTGAGTTATTTTGCAAACAAACAAACAAACAGACAAACAAATCAATGCCGGTGAAAACTTAACCTCCTTGGTGGAGGTAATAAAGAAATAAAAACAAGACAGCTGTTGGCAACTAACGCTGTTGCTGCTGCAGCTACTATTAGGCTACTACTGTTATCCAAACAAAATTAAAGGAAGCAAAGATTGTTTAACCTACAATTCCACATTATGTTGCCTTCTTTCTACAGCAAATAAATTATTTCCTTTTAACGAATGGCTCAGAGAAATGCCGTCTAGCAAAGTTAAACATTTTCACCACCATTTTAGTTATGAAATAGCTTTACATATGATATTCAAGGTGCACGCACAAGCTGGATCTCACACACATAAAACGAGACTGGAATTAATAAACAAGTGGTAAATACACAGTGTGGTTATTTGTTTTCTGTATCAGCGTGACGCGCTGTGTTAATTGAGTGAATCGTCCAAGCCGGACGCATGTAAATTTGAGATTGATTTAATTTAATTACACTAAAGTTGTTGAGTTAAACTAACCATACGAGAAAAAAGAGTTATGTTTTGGGGGGTTTCAGCTCGGCATAGTGAGCCTGTGCCTCCCATGACCTGTAAAAGTAGTGTTTTGACATAAGCCTCAGTTTCTTTGTTTGTTGGCGAATTGTTACAAGCTGATGAATTGGCTGGTCAAGGCTAGGCAAAACGTTAGTAGACTACAGGTGAGATGAGAGACGGATGGATGGTTTGTCTCTAACAAAAGACTTTCTGTAGACGTGCTGCAAGAACGTATTAATGCTTAATACATCTGCAGCCAGAGCATATTACGCTGTCAATAGGCTTTATGTGTGGGCAATACCAGGATGTGTTATCCAAATAAGGGCATGTACGTCACATATTTTATTTAATTATTTGAAGGATAGTCCCTTAAGATGAATCATCTTGTTTTCAAGGGAGTCCTTAACATGAATACAGACAAAACAAGACAAAACATTGTAACAGCATTGCATTACACTACAGGACATACAAGAATCAAACAGAACAATACAACAAAACAGTACATTACAAGACAATAACATCCACACACTACTTTCTAGGCCCAACCGTTCCCTGTCCCCCCCTGTCCATCTAGATTCATAGATATACATGAATGGAATTACATCCATCATATTATATACCCATCATCATATATAGCACATTCATCGTCAGGAAGATGTCATTTATCCACAGTTCGCCACAGATATTTATCAATATTTGTCAGAACCATAAACAAAGTTTTTGTAAATGAATAAAGAGGGATTTCTTGAAGAGATGAAAAAAGGTGATAGATTTTAAAAAATTAGGCAAGGTATTCCAGTGTGACGGAGCTTTAAATTGAAAGGAAAATCGTCCAATTTCCTTGTGGATTCTCGGAACAACGAGAAAACAACTGTCAGTATGGCGTAAATAATGCTGTGAGCTATATGGGATCAAATATTGTTTTAAGTACGGGGGCTAATTATAATAAATACATTTGAAAATACACTGTAGCCAATGAAACTGTCTTCTGGACTGTTAACCAATTTAGAGAATGATACACAGTGCAATGATGAGTTCTGAATGGACATCTTAGAATAAATCTGCAAAGGTTGTTGTAAGTGTCTCTAATGGAGGATAAGTTGGTTTCTGAAGTATTCTGATATACAATATCTGCATAATCGAGTATTGGGAGAATAAGCTGTGTAACAATCTTTTTCCTAATCAGTAGAGTGAAGCAGTTTATTGAGTACAGTAAACCCAAGCTGCAGTTTATTTTCTTAATAACTGATTCAATATGTATTTTAAAAGTAAGCTGAGAATCAAGCCAGACACCAAGATATTTGAATTGATCTATTTCCTCAAGAGGAGTGCCATCGGGATAGTTAATGGATAATTTACCAGAATTTAAAAGTTTCTGTCTAGTACCGAATAGCATATTATAGGACTTCCTCTTATTAAGTAAGAGTTTGTTGAATGAAAACCATTTTTGAATGGAATCAAAATTAGACTGTAATATTGACTGGATTTGAGAAATATTAGATCCAGAGGTGTAAATAACTGTATCATCAGCAACATAAATTTGACAATCAAAGCAAGCTTGTGGTAAGTCATTGATAAAGATGCTGAACAATAGTGGACCTAAGGAGGAGCCTTGGGGATACCCTTTTCCATTAACATAAAGTCTGACTGTGTGCCATGAAGAGAAACACATTGGTATCTGTGATGAAGGTAGGAGATGAACCAGAGCAATGAGCTTTCAGAAAGTCCTATGGCATGAAGCTTATCGAGGAGGAGATAGTGGTCAACCATGTCAAAAGCCTTAGTAAGGTCTATAAATATTGCACCTGTGAGCATATTGTTGTCTGAAGAGGATGTTGTATCATTAGTGAATTTAAGGAGAGCTGTTGTTGTAGAAAAATTTGATCTGAAACCAGATTGATATGGGGATAAGATGTCAAACTCATTAATATAATGAGAAAGTTGATTGAAAACTAATTTTTCAAATAGTTTGACTACACAGTTTATTATGGAAATAGGTCTATAGTTATTAATGTCATGGGCGTTGCCACCTTTATGCAAAGGAGTGATTTTGGAGTATTTCCAACTCAAAGGAACATCACAGGTATCAACTGACATATTAAATAAATCAGATAAGGGGTATGACAAAATATGTGAAGCAGTTTTTAAAAACTTGATTTCAAGACCATCTGGACCAGCTCCACTGCTAGAGTTAAGTCCATCTATGACCCGTTGTACATCCAGTGGACTTACTTTCCTAAAGGAGAAGGAGTGACTACAATTAGCACTATTCAGTGCTACGTTATTGTAGGAAGAGCAAAAGGAATGAGAGCTACAGATGTTGGAGAAATGTTGGATAAAGGCATTAGCAATTGTTGAAGAATCATTCACAATTTCATTATTAATTCTCAAATGAGTAGTGGAGTCTTTTGAAGATTTACTCATTATTCTATTAATTGTGTTCCAGAATTGTTTTGGGTTTTTGAAATCATTAATAAGTGAGTCTTTATAGTAGCTGGATTTTGCGTTCCTAGTTTTAGTTGTACAGATGTTTCTTAGTTGTTTATATGCATTCCAGTCACCTATATCTTTTGATATTTCTGCCACGCCTTATCTCTTTGTTTGAATAAACCTAATAAGTCAGCGTTAATCCATGGTAAGTGTCTACCCTTAACTTTCCTTGTTGTCCAGGGTGCATGTTTGTTAATAACTTTAATAAACCCTGTGTAAGAATAATCCCAAGCATCATTAACAAAAGGTATTAGTTGTAATCTATCCCATTTATAGCACTTACATCTTCAATATATTGTTCAACATCAATATTTTTCATTTTTCTTACATTTATACACTTTGGTGACATGATCTGCAATCGTTGACATGCGACTTTGTATGATGTTAAGACTTGTTTGCAGTATGCCCATTTTAGACTCAAAATGAGAAAGCATGTCCTTTTTCATTTCTTGAATGGCCTCCCAAATTGTTTGGCTGGAGACAGCGTGGTCCATTGTTCAGAAAGAGTTTGTCTTTTCCAGTCAAAGTAATAGGTGACATCGCTGCTGGATTTATATTTGACTATTTAAATATAAGATGTTATAGTGTCCAAAGGATAGGATTCAAGGTAAGGCCTTAGCAGTTAAATAATGAGGCAGACATAGGCTATAGCATGCACCCACGCCAGCTCCGCCGTGGCCATGAATGAAGCAGATGGATGTGATTTCTCGTTGATGAGCTAAACACAACTGTCCTCACAGTCCGTGCCGGTGCAGTGAGGGAGAAATGCACAGACTGCTTCCTGTTGGAAGTGCTATGGTCGGACTAACTGGCAGTCAGACTACTGTCGGACTACTGAGTATGAAATCTGACGGTCGGAATAATGGCATTAAAATGGTCGGATTAATGGACAGTCGACATTGTGGGACTAAAACAATAAATCTCACCGTAGACCTGCATGGTCGGATTAGTAGGTAGTCGGAGTTATGGGAGGTCGGACTTATGCCTGGTCCACACTGGCGAGTGGGGTGGCCAGCAAATTTATAGGGGGGGCCGTGGCCACCCCTGGCCACCCCCTGGTGGCGCCATTGCCACCAACACTGCTTTAGATGATAGAGACCTGATATTTAACAGTCCACATTTAATTCTCCTGTTTTGTCTTTCTGTCAGAAGAGGTTTTATTTTATTTTTATTTTTTTTATGAACAACTCCTCTTTTTTTTGACTTCAGATTTAAATAAATTAGGTGGTTGTCCTATCTGGAAATGGAAGATCCATGACCAAGCAGTCAGTGCGTTAAATGGAGCCATGTATTCCTTTTGCATTCAGGTTGGAAGCCCAACCTGATTAGAAATGCTCCTTGTAAACACCTCAACCCGAATGAAAACAGCCGACCCGAAAGAAAATCTAATCGGGTGCACAGGGGTGGAATATTCCTTTTCAGAACCCGAATGCCACAATTTTTCTGTCTTGTATACACCTCTACCCGATTCCAGCCATTCCGTTCTTTCTGCGCATGCTCACTACTGTCTCGACGTTAGGCGTCATGATACTCACTCTCGCAGTTCTGTTCTGTGTTACTATTGGGGCTCACAGTTTGCAGAATGTTGCCGGATTTAACAGTAACACACGGCTAGCAGCACATCACATTTCCCAGTGTTACCTCGATCATTCGCCAGTTAAGGCAGGGGCAGACTGAAAGCAGCACAACAATCAACAATACCCCCATGTTACAGCACGATGGTCATGTATCTGTGTCGGCTATATAAGTACATATATATGTCCACACCCCCTTCTAATCCTAATCCTCTGCTGTGCGTCGGGGTTCCATTCCCCTGAAGGGAGTTATTTTTCAGATGTCACCGGCTCACTATACATTATCCCACTTAGAACATGGCTTTACTACTAAAACATTCAGTGATGTGACACAAATTAATGATTAAAGCACGTTTTATTGATTCAAAATTCGCAAAAAGAAATGTGTCTGTACTCTGTATCCAGCTGGTTGAATATGAGCAAAGTTTCCCTGCTTCCCTTCGCTGGTTCCTGTACAGCAGGGTCAGCCTTTTTTCCACTGTTATAATCATTAAAAAGCAAAAGCAGCATGTGTATATATTTCAGTAGGTGCGTTTCCGTTTCCACTCCGATCCTATTTGGGCCGTGTGGACTAATGTTAACTGATTTTGATGCTCCTCATGCTGTGGCGTCCCTAGCAACAGAGCAGCAGGGCAGCGGTGATACTAAACACCGCAGAATTTTGTTGATTGACCAATCAGAATCAAGTATTTAAGAGTGCCATGTTCTAACTACAGTTAAATACCTCCCAACCTGATTACATACGCTGGCGCATGTAAACACCCATTCCAATAGAAGACATCCCATGTAAACAGGTTGACCAATCAGAATGACTTCAACTGGGTTCACCCAACCTGATTGAAAAGTCCTCATGTAACCACACCTAGTGATATGTGACAAAGTCGAAGTGAGAATGTGATGATGTCACAGCCTCCCAAACTGGTTCAATCCTCTGATTTGTCCTCACCGTCTGTCCTGTCTGTCCTGTGCTGTGCTGTCCTGTGCATGTTGTTGCAGCTGTCATCTGTTTGACGAGCAGAAGAATGTGCTGATCCTGCTGTTTCTGGAGGAGATCCCGGCCCAGCAGCTGTCTTCATACTAGAGAGATGGTGAAGAGAAGCACCTACCTGGCAGGCTTGCCAACACAAGACAGGGTATCTGCAGGTTTCAGCAAGTCAAATTTAAGACTTTTTAAGACCTTTTTAATGCCGTCTTGAATGAAATTTAAGACTAAAATTTTTTTTAACAATCCTATAAATATAAGCGATGGTTGGGGATCCTGCTGTACTAGAACCTCAATGACAATCATTCAAGTTTACTTATTGTCAGTTTATTAAACAAACTGATAATCAATACAAAACACTGCTCTGCCAACGAGACTTGGCGTGAGTAAAAGCACATTGCATTTGGTGAAACACATAAAATTACAACTACTTTATGTCAACGACAAAACACTGAACACACTCATACTGAGCCTCAGTTGAGCTTCAGCTGGTTGTTCTCAATCACCAGTTCTGCCTCTACTTTTTTCAGCTCACTAATTTTGTCTTTATATCTCTTCCTGAGGACGTTTGACTTGGTGATGAGCTGAGCCATCAAAGTGCCAGACTTCCCTTCCGCGAGCCCAGGTAACGGGAATGGACTTGATCTCCAACCCAATATCGAACATGGACATCCAGTTGTTTCTTCTTCGTGCAGTGATTGAGGGTTTCATCGAACATTAACACGTACCGAGACCTGTTGACTTCGTTGATGAGCAGGTTTTGGATGTGAGGTGCTAATCCGTGTCTTGTAACATATGCCGTTTTGTCCCTTCCGCAGGAAAAAGTATTCGCAATCAGAGAATCGGAATCAGGAAACATCACACGAAAAAGATCGCCAATCCCCTCATTTGAGGTGTAGGATTGATGTTTCACCACAGTGTTCAAGATCCATAACACCTCGGATTTTAGTGTTGCTGTCCCACCGAAGATTACCGTCAGGTCAGTGCTGCTAGCACCGGCGGTAGCAGCGGCGGTTGTTGCGAGCTGGGGCGCAGGACCCACACAGAACTGAGAGATGCCCGGCGTTTGTTTTTGGCTCTCTGTCGCCAATTTATGCTTAGCGCCCTGCATGTGCGATTCGACCGCTTTAATTCCCATGGTGCCGAGTTTGAAATCCTTCTTGTAAAGAATGCACCTGGCCTCCTCGAGATTGGCAACAGGTTTCAACCAGCTTCGAAACCGGCTGTCCTCCAGCCAACACTGCTTAAACTTGCACTTCCCCATCCTGACTGACTGGTGACGCGAGGAAGAAAGGAAGGAAGGAGTCTGCGCGTGACTCACTGAAATTAAACTTCCGGCGCAACTTTTACGTTACTCAAAGTCCCCCTGAGTAAAAAAACAGACCCGACAATTTAAGACCACTGACTACTGTATTTAAGGAATTTCTAATGAATTTAAGACATTTTAATGCCTTCATTTTAGATACACGAATTTAAGACTTTTTAAGACTTTTTAAGGATCCGCGGGTACCCTGCAAGAGAGTCTTCTGGCAGTACGTACAGAGAGCTTGGGAGATGCTCCCACTGAGACCAATAACCTCCTGACTAGACCAGCAGGATGGTGAGAGTATGACTGGACCTGAGAGTGAATGGACTATATGGCTAATGGAACATATGTTAATTAGCAACATTTCCTCATTATGTTCACAGAAAATGTAACATAGTTGCTCAGTGCCAGCCCATGGCAGTATAGGCCAACACTAAGGGCACCATCATCCATAGGGGGCGCCACAAATGGAGAAAGAAAAAAACATCAAAATTTTTATCTTTTACTAATTTTTACTAATAGTACTCATATTTTTAAATATTACATAAGGCCAAAATAAAATAGATATTAGAGAGGGAATTATGATGTATCACACATAGTAAAAAGACTTTTTGCTTATTTTTAAAGACATTTTTCATGTGAAAGAAGGTTTTGTTAAATAAGTGTTTAAATGCTATTTGCAAGATAGAGTGAAATAAATGGTGATGCATTGTACGTCCATGTTGCAGGTAATTTCTGTTGATGCAGGGTTTGAGTTTCCCAGACAAACTTGTCTTCGATGCACATGTTGAAAGCACCTGTAGCTTTGTTCTTTTTTAAAAAAAAATGCCACACACAACTACATGATAGCCCTGATACACCCAAATATCTTCTCTCCAGAGAAGAGGTCAAAAGTTCAGCAGCAGGGGAAACAAAAACAAACTGGCAATGTTGATAAATTTGTCTTGGAACTTATGCAGGTGCAGTCAGTACTAATGCTTTAAGTAAGCCTAACAGCTTCCAGATCATTTTTTCTTGGGCAAGATGGCAAGAAGGTCATATTCACTGCTTCAAGCATTTGACTGTGATGCACTTGGAGAGGGAAGATGGGGAGAAATCCTCTGCACTTGAAGAAGAGACATCTTCTATCCAAGATGAGGACACATTCTCTCCTGAAGATGAGGGGACACTCCTCAGAAGATGATAGCATCACCACTGATGAGGAGTACCAGCCAGTGCCTGATTCCTCTTCTTCAGGGGGTGAGGGCGATACAGACACAGCAGTCCATAGAGATGGGATTTATGGCTCTTTGAGGGGAGCCAGATCTTGGTGAGCCATTCCTTTCAAAGAGCCGTTCAAAAAACTGGCTCATTTGACTGATTTTTATATTTACTAAGTTTTAAGAAGCCAGCCTGGTGGTAACTAATTTTATCTTGGAAATAATCACCGGGAGGTATGATGGGGTGAGATTTGGAACAAAATAATACAAAATTAGATATCCCAACAATATCTGAGTTTGAATTATTCTGAAATATTGATTATAACCTCATTTGACATGTGTGGACTAGATTTTAAAGTCTAATCTGGATTCATTGTAAATATTCCACAAGGTTGCGCCATATCACTCTGCTTTGACAGTGACATCACTATTTTGGATTTACCCTTTGTACAAATTGTTTGTATGTGTGTACAGCTACCATGACTTGTTATTCATGCAACACCGTGACCTTAACACAAATAAACATTAAAAAACAAAGCAGGCTACAATGAATTTTGCTCAGGGGAGGAGCAAAGGAGGAGCACACAGTGATATTAAACAAAAAAAAAAAAAACGTTCCCAGCTGCGACTCGGTTCCCATCGTTCATGTTAACGAGCCGTTCAATAGAATTGGTTGGTTCGTGAACGTCACAACACTAGCAGTCGAGCAGCTGATGGCAGAGACAGTAGAACTGGTGGGTGAGTGAATGTCCTGTAATGGGAAAATTATGTGGTTTCCCACTGCTGAAGAGATCCTGCACTACGATCCAGTACTCACTGGTATCACCCCAGGGCCCACCCTGTATGTGTAAGAATGGTGGGTTTTCCTTACAATGTCCACTTATGAATTACAAACCACCAAATTCTGTAAGTTCTTTTGTTACGAGGGTGAGCAGTACTCAATAACCCGAACCAGTAAGTTACACAGAAACAATTTATTGCACAAGGTCCAAATAGGAATAATACTGTTAGGGCAATGTCTTTGCTTGAATGGGGAGAGGGCCTTCTTCCAGAAGTCAAATTAAGAACAATGTTAAAAGTCATCAGTCTGAAAGCTCACGACCATGCTCCAGTCTTTGTCCTCTGCGGTCTCTACCACCACCATGAGCCGTCCTCCACTCTATTTAGTCTGAAGATCTCCCTGTTGTTTGTGCTGCTTCCACCCGTCACATGGCCTCCACTTCGGCTGAAGCTCCTCCCAGCGACGCCGTAGACCTGGAACACAGAAGATGGCCAGCAGTCTATTCTACAAACACAGGATGCACTCTCTCTGGTTTAAGGGTTCTTCAACTGCAGCTAACAATGTATAGGTTAGAGACTCACAGCTTCATGTCCAAAGGCCTCCAATACAAAGTTGCTGGTGTCTCAGGACAGCCCTCGTGGTCCTCTCCGCTCTGCGTTGCTTTCCCTGTGTGTCAGCATATTGGAAAGAAAAAAGCACATGCATCTAGCTACCTGGCTTGCCTATCAATCAGTCTGTGGGCCTGCTGCAGCAGCCGATTGGCTGGTACAGCTGTCAGTCAGACGTTGCATTCACTGCCTAAAATCATAATCGGCCATTTCTAAAGCATGCATGTAAACTCAAATCAAAGAAAATAACCACAACAATCATAACTGAAGAAATTCCAAAACATACATGAAAATAGATTAATAAACAAAACATGCAGTTAACAAAATACGGCACATAATAGAAAACAAATATAACCATCAGTAATGCATTAACATGACACTCAGCATGACATATGCAGTTGGCCGCATCAGCAGCATGAGGTCTGCCTTTGACTTGTTTATAACAGGGGACACTCAGCTACTGTGCACCAACACAAACCTGCATGGGAGGTAGAGATGGGAGGATTGGAGGGATGTGTATGAAATGGAGATGAGAGCCTACATCTGGATTTTGATTCTGGCTGGCATGTATTGCTCAAGACATGAAACAATCAATCAATCAATCAATTTTATTTATAAAGCCCAATATCACAAATACAATTTGCCTCACAGGGCTTTACAGCATACAACATCCCTCTGTCCTTTGGACCCTCACAGCGGATAAGGAAAAACTCCCCAAAAAAACCCCTTTACCGGGGAAAAAAAAATGGTAGAAACCTCAGGAAGAGCAACTGAGGAGGGATCCCTCTTCCAGGACGGACAGACGTGCAATAGATGTTGTACAGAAAAGATCAGCATAACAAATTAACAGTAATCTGTATGACACAATACAGTAATCTGTATGACATTCTCGGTAATGACAGTAGCTTACAACAACATTCATGAAAGTAATAATATTGTCGTTATAGTTCTGGCTACTGTGGTACAATATGTTGAAAGTATATATTAGTATCTGGCAGTATACATGTATGATAATATCATATGTGTATAATAACAGCAGAAGTATGACTAATGACTAATGATGGCAGCAGCAGCAGCAGCAGGAGGCATCTGGCAGGACCACGGCAGCAGCACAGCGTGTGGGATGGCAAGACAGGATGAGCCATATTTTGTGCTATGATGTCCCTCTACCGCTATGCTCAGATCAGCGCTAACATCTGCTTTGTTGACAGGCTCACCTGCCTGGGATGCTTCATGGACAATAAGCTCGCTGCATTCCATGTCCTGTGGGTAAAGTGGGTGACTCGCCTCCCCTTCTTGTTCAATCCAGGGATTAATGTTTGAGTCGATGGGCAGCTTGTTGCATTCAAAGTTCGTGACCCACAGCCCACCAGCAAAATGAGGAGAAGGTGCAACCTGCTCCAGCTGTGGAAAGTGTGTCTGCAAGGACCACTCTACTGTGGTTTGCACATCCTGCCATGTACATGAGCACACTTGTAATTACATACACACGCACACTGTATTATTTGGCAAAAAAATAGTGATTTTATGCTTTTCTCCTTTCATAAATCATTGCCATTATATGATCTAACGGGCATTTAAAGGGTTCTAAAAACAATGTTTGAAAATTCCACAGGTAAACGGGTTAACTGGTAACAAATGATAATATCATTAGTAGTTAAAAAAGGCTCAGGTGTTCACAAGCAAGGATGGTCACTTTTTGAAAAACAGTGGGGGCAAACATTTTAACAGTTTGAGAACAACTATTCTCAAGGCAAGGCACACTTACAAAGAATTTAGGGATTTCACCATCAACACTCTAAAAAACCTACACTGAATGGCTGAGACCTTTGACCACTCAGAAGGCAGTGTATTAAAAACTAACTTGATTGTATAACGGATAGTACAACATGGACTCAAACACTTTGGAAAACCACTGTCAATAAATACAGTTTGTTGCTTCATATACAAATGCAAGTTAAGACTTTACCCTTCCAAGTGAAAGCCATATTTCAACAACATCCAGAAGCGCTGCAGACTGCAGACTTGTTTGGGCCCAACCTGAATTTTAGTGAAATTTTTGGTTTCATGACCAGGACTGATGCAAATTTAAAAAAATCAAGTTGGTGAAAGTGAAAAAATCTTAATTAATATATATTAATTTTATAGCATTTCGGAATGCAAACGGGAGGTGTCAATTTTTGGCCATAAACACACTGAGTGGGAGTTTTATCTACTTTGCTTTCCGTGCACAAAAATTACAATGCACAATAATCAGTGTTGTTTATCTGTTACATATCTCTGATCTATTAAAAAGTGCATTGTGCAAACAAACTGGCATTTGAAGGGTTAAAAAAATTAAGAAGGAATGGATATTTTATGCTTATGACAAGAACTGATGTTAGTTATGCAGTAAAAGTAGCAAAAAACATAGAAAATCTAAAAAATTACAGACTCATTCTGTGAGTGGCCATTTTTGGCCACAAACAGGCTGAGTGGATAGTGATTTTGAACAAAGCCAGAGGGTTAATGCCTCAATAATTTTTATGACCTCACTGATTACTCATATTATACACACACTATTGGATGCTGTGAGAGTGTGTGTGTGTGTGTGCGTGTGTGTGTGTGTGTGTGTGTGTGTGTGTGTGTGTGTGTGTGTGTGTGTGTGTGTGCGCACAGTAAAACGAGAGAACAAGAAAATAAATTAAAGTTTGGTGATGAAGAAAAATGACACTATTATTATAGATTTCATATTCAAACGTCAATATTTCATTTGTGACTTTTTCTCACATGGCTTCACATCCACACTCATTTCATCAGATTTCAGATTTATTTCAGTTAGTCGACTCTGTTATCTCCTAGCAGGAGGAGAGGGGATGGGGAAGATGAGGAAGGAGCATCAAAAATGAACATTTAATCAGTAGCACTAAGCTCTTCCTGGGGGGCTATCACTTTCACTATTTTTATCTTTTTATCATTATATTTATTACTATTTAAAGACAACTAAACCCTAAAACCATTTTTTTCAGCTGATAATCATTGTTTCTGGTAGTGAAGTAGTGTTACTGACAGATCCTGCTCATAATCTTGACAGTTTAGTGCAAACTGTTTAAAGAACTACATTTTATTTTAAAAATGTGCTATGGAGTGCCCTCTACAGCTTGAAACCTGGTTACTACATTTGAATTTACATTACATTACATTGGAGGTGAATAACGTCACTAACTGTCCACGCTAAAGCCTGCCCTCCTCCCTTTACTCCTCCTCCCCTTACTATAAAACCATTCTGTCCGCAGTTATCAAACTGATAGCAAGTAGGCTGGATCAGAGCAGAGAGAGTAGTAGAGCAGAGAGAATAGCTAGTAACTTGTCGAATTATATTGTTAGCATAGTGTATTTTAGTGTAGGTTTACAGTTAGTAGTGTGTTTATAGTATTTAGGTTAGTTGGTCAAGGAGAGGCACCAAGCCTCGGGGTATATGTGCAGGGCCGCGAGAGAGGGAGGGGTGGATGGATGCAGTGGGCTGCTGCACGGTCATACCAGGCTCCTAGAGAGGGATAAAAGTGTGGAGAAAGGGACCGGCTAAGCTCCGGCCGCCTTCCCTTCTGCCCGTGTGACACAGTTAGGGGGGGTTTTCCAAGCCACCATCAGCACAATGAAAGCTGCACCTGCGCTTTGCCAACAGGGTGTAGCCAGGCGGATTTTGCAAGTTTGGCACACCGTGTGCGCTGGCGCAGCTACTCCTCTATCCCACCTCCGTCCCTCCTACCGGTGCAAGTCAGAAAGAGGGAGGAGAGAAGGCGTGGAGTGGGTTTTACACACATCACACCAATCAAATGAGCCCCTCTCCTCGCCCTTACATGCGCCGCGCGAAGGCGTAATGAGAGTTTACTCAATTCGTCATGGCAGAAGAGAGCAGCAGCGTCAGACAGCCAAACTTCTCCCAGGAGGAAACTGATGTTTTGGTCCGGGAGGTCCAAGCTCGCAGTGTCCGAATATATGGAACTGCGAGCAGACCTCCACGGGCTGATGATGCAAAGGTGGCCTGGGAGGAGGTCACCACAATTGTAAATCAATGTTGCATTTCTCTCGTGCGTGCGTGCTCTCTCTTTCTGTCTTGCAGTCTCACTCTGTTTCTTTTCTTTTGACTTTTCTGAGATGACAGACGCTGAATATATACTCTCTATCTGATGCTGTGGCTGTTTGTGGTTGGCTGAGAGGGACGTGAACTCATTAGTTTGCAGCAGTGTTAATCAAATCAGGTTGGGTTTCCATTACACGTGCCAAACTGTGCCAATCCCCTTTGATCTGACATCAGATGTGACGGGACAGTCGATATAGAGATACATTTATGTGCTGATTGCAGATAGTTGCATTGAATAGTGGTGTTTGTGGCTATTTATTACATCGTTAATGTGCCTGACGTTCTGGAAACCTGCCTATGAGATTTTGGTGACGTGTGCGCACTGTCCACCGGTCAGCCAAACTTCCACTTATAACAGCTACGCTCCACCTGCGCCAACAGTAGACCTGGTTTCAGCTGGAGAGCTTTTAGCGGACCTTCAACATAGCCTTTTGGCACTAAACTGTCACTGTGCCAAGCTGGATCTGTCGACACCTCCCCCTGCTGTGCCGCCAAACCCATCTCAGCGCACCTCGGTCTGCCAAACAACCAAACTGAGCATGTCCCGGGTTGCGCTGCTCAAAACTAGCTCTGCGCGGGGTTCACCACCCTGCACCACCCTGCGCCGCGCCACGAAATTAGAGCCCTATGTGTTTTTGTACACATCATGCATCCTTTAACACATTAATTGTTATCAAAAAAACAAAAGTCAGCTGAGTTTAAAGTGAAAATCAGCAACTTCCTGCCCATTGTTGGTGACAAGTAATTTAAAAAGTATAAGAACTAAGAAAAAGATGGTGGGGCATTCAAAGTTTTCTTATATGTGATCATTCAGCTGCCAAATACAAAGAGAAATAACACACTCTATCGTACTATAGATGGGGTACTATAGATGGGACGATGGAGTTTACGATGACTTTAATTATTTCTTACAGACTTACCAAGCCCATATATGTAGTTCAAAATTGTAACCTGCAGGACATCTGCAACAAGAGAGAAGAACAGGGCAGAAGTGGACGACAGGCCAGCATGATAAAGAAGTGAGAATACATGGAAGCAATATCCTTCTTGAGAGAAGGTAACATTATCATATCCAGAAATGCACAACAGTATTGATGATGTTTATAGCAGATGATACAGTATCAGTATGTAACTATGGTAACCGCAGTGCAAAATGCAAGACAAGGGCAGAGGTATCTCCACTACCAGGTTGGTACCCCACAAAAAGCTGTGTAATGGGTAAATATATATATATATATATATATATACATATACATGTGTATATATATATATATATATATATATATATATATATATATATATATACACATATACACGTATATAATATGTATATATATGTAATATATATATATAATATATATATATATATATATATATATATATAAACGGTTAAAATGAACTACATGTGGGCAGGCAGCAGGTGAGAACAAAAATATATTTTTTATTTTTCAGAATAAAACAAAGTAAAAAGGTGTGCAGTATATGTGTAATTTTTGACATCTAAATCAATGCTGCAATTTCTTTTATTTTGAAAGTCAATGACATGAGTCAAACCTTTGACCATTCCTCACCAAACTGGAGGACTCCCGCCATAAAAGTTTGCACACCGAGGATGAGGCGGCAGCCTACATGGAGTTCAAGACACCTACAGAGGATCCTTTCAAGGTTTATGGTGGTGAAAAATGCTATTGAAATGTCCAAAATACATTTACAAAATGGTAATAAAATATTTGAAAAAAATATTGATAAAATGTCAGAAAAAAATGTTAATGAAATGTCCAAACATATTATCAAAATGTCCAAAAAAACATTAATGAAATGTCTGAAGATTAGAAATAAAATATAAAAAAAATTTGATAAAATGTAAAAAAACCCCTTAAAATGATTAAACATTTGAAAAAAAAGTTACTTAAATGTAAAAACACCATTATGAAAATTTCCCCAAAAATGTTACTAAAATGTCTAAAAAAATATATTTAAATGAAATATTAATGCAATTTTTGAAAAAAATGTTAATAAAATGCCTGAAAAAATGTGCAGTGTAGGAGCAAACAGCCTTCCTAAACTCTCCAGATTCTGAACTACAAGACAATAGACAATGAGAAGGTCACAAGTGAGGGTCAGATGTTTATTACCCTGCCCTCGAGCTTACTCCAGTCAAGAGAGATGCCCCCTTCCGACATCCGGGTGCCAAAAGGGGGGTAAAGAGTTCTTTTGAGGTACCTCAAAGCTCTTTCGGTCTATACGTGTACTGCACTTATATTCATGGTATTTTAATTTAATTTTAATTTGTATTTTTAATTGAATGATAAGAACTGAGTTTGACCATAATGTGAAGAGTATGTGTCCATTGTGCGTAACGCATCAAAGTATGCAATCTCGTATTATAAAAGCATTAAGTTTCCTCCAAAACAAAATAATGGGCTTTTTTTTTTTTTTTTTTTTTTACTGAGGGGATGCCTTATCAGACGCGCCCACTTTGGCCGGTTCAAAACATATGCGCTTTGGTGCGCTTCCTCTTGTATTCCTCTTGTATTTCTTCCTCTTATATTTTCTGCCCTCTTGTTGCTCCTCTTCTTTTTAGCATCTTAGTCTCTCCTGCCTTTATGTTTTGCGCATGCTCTTTTAATAAATAATAATAATAATAAATTTTATTTATAATGCGCTTTTACAAGTGCTCAAAGACGCTTACATAGAAATAATAACAGTTTAAAATACAAAACAATATAGAATAAAAACACAATTAGAATACATAAACAATGTAAAAGATCAGGGAGAGATAGAATATGATGGGATAGGATAGAACAGAAAATTAGACATATTTAGATTTTTTTTTTAATTTGTCTACTTGCTTTTGCCGTATCTCATGTTTTAACCAGTTATTTTTCTTATACTTGGTTCCTACGTAACTCTTTCGTGCTCACGTTCAAGTTATTTTAAACTTCTATATTTTGCTTATCCAGTTTTCTTTTCCCTTCAGTGCCTTCAGTAACATTATACTTGAAGTGATGAAGCCAAGCGATTTTAACATTTTTATGTGTGTTAACAGTAACTTTGATAACAAGATCAAATGGGGTCAGCCCTATGTTCCCACAGCCAAATGGTCCCACATTTCTAAGAATGTTTTTCACTGAAAATTAGGCCCTATGTTCCCACAGCCCTAAGTTCCCACATTTCTAAGATTTTTCTTAAAATTAGGCCCTAGGTTTCCACATTTCTAGGACATTTTCAAAATTAGGTCTTGTGTTCCTACATTTGAAGGTTAGACCCTAACCTTGAGATGAACAGACACAAAGTGAAAAAGTGTGCTGTGGTCTGATGAGTCCATATTTAAAATTGTTTTTGGATTTTGTGACACGAAAGAATCATCCAGGACAATCCAGATTGTTACCAGCTCAAGGTACAAAAGCCAGCATGGTGGCCAGTGATGGTGTGGAGGTTTGTTAGTGCCCATGGCATTATGGGTAACTTTTTCATCTGTGAAGGTGCTATGAATGCTGAAAGGTACATACAGATTTTGGAGCAACATATGCTGTCATCCAGACAATTTCTTTTTCAGGGACATTATTCTAGCATGACAAGAGACACATTCTGCACGTCCCAACCGCATGGCTTCATTTGCAAAGAGTGCAGGTACTAGACTGACCAGACCATGGACTGTTAAGCAATCAAAGTTGTATATCAGGCAAGAATGGGAAAGAATTTCCCTTTCAAAACTTCAACAATTAATGTCCTGAGGTACTATACACATATTGAGTGTCGTTAGAGGAAAATGCGATACAACACATTGGTAAACATGCCCAATCTGTCCCAACTTTTTTAGAACATGTTGCAGACATCAAAATCTGAATAAATGCATATTACTAAAAATAAATAAATAAAAGTTTGAACATTAAATATCTTGTCTTTGGACTGTATTCAACTGAACAGAAGTTGAAAGGGGATTTGCACATCATTGCATTCTATTTTTATTTACATTTTACACAGAGTTTTACCATAACAGCATTCATTCTTTTTGCAGCAGAAAGGTGAGGCTTCTGTCTTCCCCATCATCAGGTTGTTGTTGTTGTTGTTGTTGTTGTCAGAATCTTTCACTTGGTGATGCAAGCACTTAATTTGGCACAAATGATGTCCAGGTTGTTCTATTTAAGAAAAGTACAATGTCCGGCTGAAAACCGAAGATGGCCGCCAGTTTTCAAGATGGCTGCCTCGTCAAATGCAAAAAAAAAAAAAAGGGTTTTGAAGTAGAACTTGAATTAACAGAAATGTATTAATGATCCAAATGATCCTGAATGTATTCTGACTGGAAGAACACAATAGTGTCAACTGAATTCCAATATGGCCACCAGTTTTCAAGATGGCGTCTATAATGTGACTCAAAATTAGCATTTTTTGGAAGCTGTCCAATCACAGATATTGCATTAAGTTGAAGGGAAATATCCGTGATAATTCACTGAAATACTGTGGTCAAGCTCTATTGGTTTCTAATTTTTTATAAGAGTGATGTCAAAGCACAACTACGGCACACTGGTGACATCACTGCTGTGAGACTCAGCATGGCATTCAGTGTTGGCTTGTTATGTACTAACTGTAGTTGTAGTTTACTAACTGTTATAGTGGTGTACTCACTGTAGTTTGTAGTATACTTTAGTGTCCCAAATGCTATCTAATAAGCCCCTCTATATATCTCAACTAGAATTTTAGTTAGTTGTAGTATTGTAGTTAGATAGTCGCACCTGAATTGACAGGATGAGCCAGCGTGGGAGAGCCGAGCCAAGGGTAACAGGGCTTCAGTTACCTGGATGGTGTACAGATCGCACGGAACTTAAATGGCACTTGATGAACATTGGGCTAGGTGTAGGGCACCAGATGCTTTAACCTAGTTGCATCCCATATTTCAGTGTGCTTTAATGTTTTGTACAGTTGGGTGGTAAAAGGATAAACCCTCGACCTATAACTGTATAACATAAGATGTCTGCCAATAATCCACCGAGTTGCACTACTAAAACTGACTGGAGGAAGTATTGCCTCTGTCAGACAGATACGAAAGAGGAGTTGATCTCTCCCCCTACTCGTTATGAGTGTAGTTCTGATGGCTATTCGACAATAGCCAAAAACAGACTTCAAGCCTGAAGGCTGAAACAAGGTTAAACAGAGGTAAGGGAGATCGACGGAGAGTGACAGACAAAACCAAACTACCACCCAACTGGAAAAGCTTCCTGCAAGACAGCGACAACAAGACTGAGCTCCTCAGGTTCCTAGCTGACAAGATAGTGACCCTGTGTCCCGACAATGTCGTAGTTGTGACCAAAGGACAGCAGGCTCTTTCAAACAAACTCATCAGCTTTGAAAGCTTAAGTCCTTGCAACCATGAAGAAGCTGACTCCAGAATCTTCACACATGCTCTTCATGAAGCCAAGCAACAGATGAAGTCTGTGTTGATTAAGGCATGCGACACAGATATTCTTGTTGTTGCAGTCAGGGTTTTTGGGACTCTTCAGGATGCAGGCTTAGAAATTATTTGGGTAGAATTTGGCCAGGGTCAGTCCATTAGGTGGTTACCAATCCATGATATGGTGGTGAATCTTGGCCCAGAGAAATCCAGTGGCATGCTATTCTTTCACGCCTTTACTCACTGTCATGTTTTGTGATAAAGGCAACAAAACTGCATGGCAAGCATGGAAGGTTTGCCCTGAAGTGAGCCCTCTTTAAAAAGCTTAGTCAATATCCACCCATCGTAGCAGATGCAGACCTCATCATCCTTGAGAAGTTTGTCATCACCATGTATGAAAAGCACAGCACTACAAGCAAGGTTGATGAGGCAAGGCTGGACTTGTTTGCTCGGAAGCAAAGGTCTTATGATGCCATTCCACCGGCAAGCATGTGAAACGGTCTGCCTTCCAGGCTGCCTGCATATGGGGCCAGGCAACAGTGGGCGAAATGCAAACTGAAAGCCCTGCCAACTTGGGCTGGCAAAAAGATGGTGAGGTCTGTAAAGTTCTCTGGACAACCCTTCCACCCATTGCTCAGACTTGTGAGCAGTTGACAAAATGCGGCTGCAAGACTGAAAGCCGAGGACGATGCAAATGCTATCGCTTCATCCTGAAGTGTACACACTTGTGTGCCTGCAAATGTGAGGACTAAAAGAAGAACCAATCAAAGCTACAGGGAGGTGGTGGCGGGCCGAATAAAGTTGTCCTCTGTAGAGGGGGGGGGGGGGGGGGGGGGGGGTCAATAAAGTTGTCCTCTGTAGAGGGAGGGGGGTGAAAGAAGAAAAAAAGAAAGGAAGAATAAAGAAAAGAAAAGAGAGAGAAAAAAACCCCACACAAGCCAATCAGTTTGTTCACATTGTTAGGGGCTGGGCAGCCTAAGCTGCCAGAACCCTATTGTTATCCTGCATGTTCTTCTTCTTCTTCTTCTTCTTCTTTTTCTTCTTCTTCTTCTTCTTCTTCCGGGGAAATCCTATTTCCCATGCCCGAAAAATCACCAAACTTTGCACAAAGGTCCAGTCCCATGCCAGATTGCCTCAGCTGCAAAAACAGGCCAATAGTCCTGATGGTGGCACTACAGCAAGCCTCTAAAGTTCAAAATTTTGAAAATTCACAACACATCAACCATATGTCCTACAGATTTGCAACTTTCACCAAAATATAGCCCCAGTACTGAAAAAACTTTTGTACATTTAAACCTATTGCAAATTATGAAGTCCATCACTCTGTTTTACTCAATTGACACCAAACTTGCTACAGAGCATCTTCAGACTGCCCTACACAAACGATCCACACAGATTTTTGATTTATTGAAAATTGAGCCTACAGTGCATCAAAATGTTTGACTGTAAATGGTACTGTAAACATATACATGCCAATTCTTGCTAAATACATTTTCAATGTTCATTAAAAAATGTTGGTAGATGGTAGATGATGTTTGGAAAATATCATAATTTTATCTCAAAAACTGAATGTTTTACAGCATTTTGAATTTCGTTCTCATTCGAACAATTGGAGTCAATGCAAAAACGGCATTTTTAAACATCGGTTTTTCACTTATGGAGCCAATGAATCATTGATAAAAACAAATCACCATGCTGTCTAGATGCAATTTGTGTATTTTCGGATTTTTGTCTTAATAACTGAATTTTCGACAGCCATTTGTAATCTGCCTTTACACACTATTCAATCAAAATATAGTTCAAATACCATTTAATACCACTTCGAATGGTGGCCATCTTGAAAAAAGGTGGCCATTTTGGGTTTTTTTTAAGTGGACATCATACTTTTCTGAGAGAGTAGGTCCTGAAGCATTTATGTGCAAAATTTGGTGCTTGCATCACCAAGTGAAAGATTGTTTCAGCAATCTGCTCCACTAGTAGGGGAAAACTGTTGACAACACACAGTGGCGCTTGCATTTACCCATAATGGCCGTGGCAGATTGTTGGATAGATCCACAATAAAAACCCTATTAGCTAGAAAATTAATGCTTTCCTGTGGCAGAAAGCTAAGGCTTCTGTCTTTTGTGTCATCTTGTTGTACATTCCTGATGATGCCATTACGTTACATTACATTATGTTGGTGCAAAACCGTGTGATAACATGCAGTGGCGCCAGAGTAATGAATGAGTCTATCAAAAGGCCTTTTCACTGATAAAAATGAGCATATCCCAAATATTACATAATGTATGTAGTTCAAGTAACTTATGAAGTGCTAAGAAATCTTTCTTTTTTTTTTTTCAACAATTCTACATTTAGAGATTGTATGGATTTTTTATATTTTGTAAAATCTGAAGAAAAAAAAAACATGTCAGTACTACACAATTTTAATAATTTAATTATTGATTAACATAACCTTTTAGCTCAGGTTGTACAGATTTTAGAGATATGAAGCATTTGAGTATAATACAAGAACTGACATTGCAATAAGAAAAATAGTTATATAGGCACTGGCATACCATTTCTATTGCAGAGTTCAAAGGGTCAGCAATAGTCAAGTTTCCTTCATAGCTAATGCTGCTTTTGACCAAATTTCCAGAAAATGATGAAAAGAAAATGTGAATGAAAGCTGTGACCATCAAACTTTAGTTTAAACCGTTTTGACAAAGTTTTAACGTCCTTTTTACATTATGGTGTTTTTATTCATTTTTATACTGCTTAGAAAAGCTTAACCTCCTGCGACTCTGCGTCCTCATATGGGGACATAACAATGTGAGTTTGTTATGTCCCTTTAGCATTTTGCTCAACTTAGACCTGTTGTCCTCCTTTGAGCACACTCTTTTGTCCAATAACAGGTAAAAGTAGCACGCACATCCCAAAAAACTTAATGCTGGGTGCTAGACCAAAAGGTAAGTATGGAATAAAAGATAAAGTCCGCACACCAGAATGTCTGATCATGTCTGATCATGATGCCCGTTTCGGGCCCCTGCCCTTCATCAGATGTCTGAAGAAGGGCAGGGGCCCGAAACGTAACACATGAATAAATTGTTCAAGGAGCAGCTTCTGGTGTGCGGACTTTATCTTTTATTCCAGGACACTCTTTTGTGCCATTTAATGAAAGCAAAATTAAAATACGCTAGTACATTTAAAAACAAGATAGAAGCCATCTCTGCCCAGTTATGCCAGGTTCAGACCACACAATATCAGCCCGATTATAGCCTGATGTGGCCATTGTAAAGTGTCGGCTTCAGATTGTGAATGACAAGGAGTGTTTTACAAGATAATCCATCGTTTCATCTTGTGTAGTGTGTCATAGTAGACGACAACCGATGCTGCATCTGGGAAGCCTCACAACATCCTGACAGAAAGTCTAGCATGTTTGATTTTCTTTTATCTTCAACGACTTCTCCTGTCACAGCTGTCACTTTGAACAATGGAAACACAGAGCGATCTGCTTTGGTGGACAACTGTATGCTAACGACACCCCAGCCTTTTAGATATTTCCTGTTTGGACGTTACCACACAGAGTAAAAAGGAAAAATGATGGTGTGAAACAGCTGAGGCACTTTATCAACCCAGTGAGTACTGCAATTAGCATCATGCTATTCTTTCTTCATAATGCAGGATCTAAAGGAATAAAATTCACAGATAGAGTCTGGACCTTTACTCGTCACAACTATAGAGGGTACCAGCTTCATTTGAAACACACTACATTAGAAGCAGGTTGCTAATTATTATTCCCTCTATATTTAATATCAAGATTAAGATTAAGAGCAAGATTTTATGAATCCATAATTGCCTAATCTGACAAAGTGACTGTTGCAACAGAGAAAAATATCATGTAGTCTGAATGCGGCATTAGTCTGCAGAACACGTCCAACACATTCATGATGTGGCTCTAAGGAACACGTCAGAGGACGCCAGCAGCAATTTAGACCATGAGGTTAACTGTGTAATTAACAACACTTAGACATTAATTAGTTGATGGAATATAAGATATGCCACATTAAATTATGCCTCATAGTTACTCAGATGGATTTTTTTGTTTATAATCATACTAATTGCTCGTATAGTTATTGAGCCACTTAAGTGCAGCTGTACACACCTAATGTTTACAGACTGTAATTATTAGAATATATGCACACTTACAGTTCAGTGTAATTATTTCCATTAAAAGATTGGATTACGTGTAATTTAACCTTAAAGTGTATCAGTTGTAACTGTGATTACTGACCAGCCCGGCAGACAGCAGCATCAGTGTGTTATTGATAGCAACATAAAGCTGCTGTATATGTAACAGCAGGTCCACTTTGTGTTATTGATCAGGGACATAAATTTGGTTCAGGGTCGACCAGAGAATCCTGCAGCAGCCCCGACCAGCCACTCGCTGATTAATTAAACCTTTAATTTCCTCAGTCGATACTCCCTTAATATGCCTGTATTGATTAGATGGCGTGTGTGTGTGTGTGTGTGTGTGTGTGTTTCAATTAAAGATGCATTATCAGGTGTCTACTTTCATCTTCATCTTCAGCTCATTATTGTTTTATGCTTTATTAAAGTTTTTATTAATATATCTGCATTATATCAAATGTTACTGTGTTACTGCAGCCTCTCACCTTTTAAATATTTCTCTTAAGAATTTATAATAATTTGACTCACACACAATCCATTTCCAAAAAACTATGTTAAATCCATCTCTGTGCTACAGCATGTGGTAATTTTTAAATTAGTATCATTAGAGTAATTAATATTCATGAACTCTGAACTCTTTGCAGTGGTTGCCTGGTTTCAGCTTCCTGTTTAAAGACTTAAGGCAGATTCATTATATCACTGACCTTTCCCATTTCTCAGTTTGCACATATTCGACTCCCTTCTTCACCTCCTCTGCTCGTGTCTTAGTCCTGCCCATGAGATGCGAGCAGAGGAGGCAAGGAATTGCGGAGTTGAGGAAACAGACATTTAACAAAATGAGACACCCTTGCTTCAGTCCCATCATTTTATGTAGTTATATTACTAGGTTCGGAAACAAAGACCACACCTCAAACGCATCCATTTTCTGCCCAAAAGTATTTAAGTACACCTGATGCACTCTCTTTCTCTTCAATGCATTTCTCACACCAACAGACCATACCCTTCATGTGTAACCACAGGCTTACCTCAAACTAAAAGTAAGACAAACGCTAACTTTGATTGTATCAAATAATCAACTCACCATGGATCCAGAATTGCTGATCAATCCGGTAGGCAGTCTCCAACACGTCTGAGGACAAGGAATTCCCTTCGACTGCAGCATCAAGCCAGGTTCCAACTCCATGCCGCTCCATTAAACGCCACACCTACGGAACTTTCACCATCTAGGGATCCTCGTCAGAGACATCCATGTCTAGGTTTGCCATCTGTGACATCACAATGACTCCACCCCTTTGAGGGCAGCAGCCAGTACCATTCGCTGCCACTAGCAGGGAGCCAGGTCATATGGTTTCAGGTTTTAAGTTACTCATTGGCATATGCAATTAAAAGGAAACAGTTGTTCTCAATCTCAAATCTCACATTCGTTCTACCAAAGCTCATTTAATACGTTTTAAAGGAAAGTGCTCAAGTAGCCATTGCTCTTTTCTTCCCTTTGTGAAAAAGGAAACCACACAAATTAAAACAAACTAACAAACAATAATCCTATGTGTTTGTCCTTTCTCTTGTCAGCTCTGCATTTGAAGACTTCATTATATCATCACAGCTGTTAAATCATTTCACAGTCAGAAAACCTTCCATCAGCTTCACAGAAAGATATCCATCATGATCTCTTCCAAAGCACACCCTCAGACTATCTTACTAGCCTTTTTCAGCTCCCCTTTTCCTCTCTAGACATCACGTTCATTAGCGGTTTTACCACCCATTGTACCAATGAAACAATAATAAAATGATAACAAAGAAAATTTCATTTTCTACCCATAACTACTGTTTTTGGAACCAGCTTTCCATTAATCTAGCCACTGGCAGTCGCAAACGAATACATACATATTTACATTAACCAACACAGGTTTCTGTTCTTACAGCAAATGTTTGCCACCCATTTCTGACCTTTTTAGCCGTGCATCCATTCTCGTTCAGGCTACTCATCCCTCAGTCAACCCTTTTGTAGCATCCATGGTCCTGCATGTTTTTTGGCTTCCAGCAATGCTCTGAATTTGCCCCAATGCACCGATGACCCTCCACTTTTTCCCAGTTTACGCAACTTTATACTTCTGACTCTTTCTTCTTCTCACTCCCAAGAAGTAAATCAATGCATCTACGAACCTCCACTTAATCCTGTTTTTTTAATGCAACCTCATACTTTCGACTCTCTCGTTCTCACTCCTGAGAAGTAAATCAACACAGCGTCCACCGCTGGTCACTTCCTGCAGTGCTCCAAATTCGCCCCAATACATCTATGACTCTTCACTTCATCCCAGTTTCTCTAACACAACTTCATACTTCCGACTCTTTCTCATTCTCGCTCCTGAGAAGCATCTGCAACAGTTGCATCCATATCCTCTTCCCTGACCCTCATATCTGTCCCAGACAAGCATTAATGAACAATCTCCTGCCCCACTTTCATTTCCTTCTCTCATTTGTTTATCCTTCCTCAACATTACAGACTCGCCATCTCATTAAAGCTTTACTAATCGCTTGGTCATGGTACAGTGTTTGCTAGTAAACTTAAGTTTACTAGTTGCGTAAGTCTAGGAGCAGGACCATGCCTCACTACTTATACCTTGTTATTCCTCCCCATACTATTAAATTTCCGTTTCATTTTGGTAATTAAAATTCTAATTGCTTTTAACATAAAAATCATAAACAAAATAATATAACAATCAAAAACAAAAACAAACAAAAGCCAGGAAATCTAGCAATTATTGTCCTTCCACACCTTAGAATTGTCCAAGCACAGGTTATGAGGCCAATTTTCAATATTCCAATAAAAATGTATTTAAATTTGCCACCGCAGTTTTGTCATTAAGGAAACATAGTTTTGGTGAACTAGGAAATGCATATTCTAACCATTTACCAATTTAATCCAGAACATTCCTCCCCTAGGACATGGTGCACACATATAAGTCACAGATCTATTGAGCCTTGTATTCCTTTCGCCCTTAGCAGTAATGATTTTATGAGCTTTTTTAATGACAAAATTCTCTTGTCCTCAGACAGTAGCTATCTGCAATCAAACACAGCTGTAAGACCTTATATATATTTAGATTGCTTCTTCCAGATTACTCTTCAACAACTGACCTCAATGATTATCTATTAACAGGCTATGTACCACAGTCCTTTACGGTAGCTGTAATTAAACCACTTCTAAAAAAGCCCACCCTGGATCCAGAGGTAATAGCCAAGTATAGACCAACATCTACCCTTCCCTTTCTTTTAAAAACCCTTGAGAAAGTAGTCGCAGACCAGCTGTGTGATTTTCTCCATGATAATAATTATTTGAGAATTTTCAGTCAGGATTTAGAGTGCATCATAGCACTGAAAAAGCGCTAGTAAAAATCACAAATGATCTTCTGATTGCCTCAGACAAAGTACTTGTCTCTATACTTGTTTTATTAGAGCAAAGATTTGATGCAATTGACCATCAAATTCTGCTACAGAGACTGGAACATTTAATTGGCCTAAAAGGTTCTGCACTAAGCTGGTTTAAATCTTATTTATCTGATTGATTACAGTTCATTCAGGTTCAAGATGAATCATTTTTACAAGCTAAAGTTTGTTTTGGAGTTCAACAAGTTTCTATTCTCAGACCAGTTCTATTCACTTTATATATGCTTCCCTTAGGTAACATCATTAGAAATCACTCTGTAAATTTCCATTGTTATGCAGATGATACAATTGTATTTATTGATAAAGCCAGAAGAAACCGATCAAATTAACTAAACTTCAAAAATGCTGTAAAGACATAAAAACCTGGATGAGCTCAAATTTCCTGATGTTAAATTCAGATAAAACTGTCAGCCCCAAACAACTCAGAAACTCTTTATCTGATGATATAGTTCTTCTGGATTGCATTACTCTGGCCTCTAATACTACCGTAAGAAACCTTGGAGTAATATCTGATCAAGATTTGTCTTTTAACATTTAAAACAAACCTCATGGACTGTGTTTTTTCATCTGCGCAATATTGCAAAAATTAGGCCTATCCTGACCCGAAAAGATGCAGAAAAATCGGTCCACACTTTTGTTACCTCAAGGCTGGATTACTGTAACTCTCTATTATCAGGTAGCTCTAATAAGTCTTAAAAAACTCTCCAGCTAATCCAGAATGCGGCGGCACTTGTACTGACAGGAACTAAGAAACAAGATCATATTTCTCCTGTTTTAGCTTCTCTGCACTGGCTCCCTGTAAAATCCAGAATTGAATTTAAAATCCTACTGTTAACTTATAAAGCTCTAAATGGTCAAGCTCTGTCATATCTTTGAGAGCTCATAGTGCCATATTATCCCACCAGAACTCTGCGCTCTGAGAACGCAGGGTTACTCGTGGTCCCTAAAGTCTCCAAAAGTAGATCAGGAGCCAGAGCCTTCAGCTATCAGGCTCCTCTCCTGTGGAATCATCTTCCTGTTGCGGTCTGGGAGGCAGACACCATCTCCACATTTAAGACTACGGACATTTCCACTCCTGCTGTAACTGCTGCAGATCCGCCACCTGCAGCCAGCACTGACCGGGGAGCTCGATCCACCTCAACAAGAGAATATCGCTGCAGGATGCTGCAGGAGGCCGTCACCTCTCCAGCTGGCCCACACACATCACCTCCTTGCCCCCTCTTCCCCCCGACTACATTAATCATCGGCTCCATAACCAGGCATATCTGCTTCTTTAATGCCATCACACGCTGCTTTCCCGGTGCCGCAGTCATTGATATCTGTGACAAGCTCCTGGACATACTGCCCTCACTCCCCACGTCCATCAAACGTCTGGTTGTTCACGTTAGCTGTAACAATGCTTCTCGGAGAGAGTCTGAGCACACCAAAGCGAATTTTAACCTCCGTTTTAAAGGACTCTGGACCTCTTGCCCCTTGTGGCCGTGGATGTGATCTTTTTAGCTGATTCCTCTCCTTGCACACCTTGATCCAGTGAACTTGCAAATAACTCAACATGGATTTTATTGACAATTTTAACCTCTTCTGGGGCCGTGTTGCCCTTTTTAACAGAGACAAGATTCACCCAAGCGCAGTGGGAAATGAACTGTTAGCAGCATTCAATCCAACCATCCACACCTGTATGACTGTTTACTAATGACACTCCCAAACCCTCTTCCTTTCCTGCTTCTCAGGCCACCACCTCCTGCTCCAGCTCCCCCTGTTGTCCACCCCAGGTATTACCTCTTACACTGGTCCATCTCCCCACTCAAACCACATTTGCCATACCTTCTTCTATAAACACCATTATCTTCCGCTGTAGACCCACTGATCCACGTTCATCATCATGTTCCTCTTCCGTTAATCATGTTAATTTAATCCAAATACGTCGTCAGCCTCTCCCATCCCCTGTTTTTAGTGACAACCCTGTAAATTTTGGTCTTTTAAATATCAGATCCTTTAATAACAAATCCTTTTTATGTCACTTTTAATAACCTGGACTTTTTTTTTTTATCATCACCGAAACATGGTTATCCCAAGGTGACTCTGGTGCTCTTACTGAGGCAACCCCCCCTGATTTTACACACCTTCATCAGCCCTGGCTATCTGGCAGGAGAGGGGTGGGGTTGCTGTCATTTATAGAAATGATTTTAAATGCACCCCAGTTTTTATGAACAATTTTACCTCTTTTGAACATCTTAGTTTTATTGTAAATTGTAATGACCTGTATTGATTTTAATAATTTACAGACTGCCCAAGCCAGATGGTGTTTTTATTGAGGAATTCTCTGAGCTTTTATCTCATTTTATGTGTAAGTATGGTAAAAATCCTTATATTGGGTGATTTTAACATTCATGTCTGCTGCCCCTCTCAGATCCTGATCCTTTCTGATTTTATCGACACCCTGGAAGCTTTTAATCTCATTCAGGCAATACACGTACCAACCTACTCCAAAGGCCACACGCTGGACCTCGTTTTATACGCAGGTCTCAGTCTAGACAATTTTAGGAGAGAGGAGATCTGTGTGTCCAACCATAAAGCAGTTTTATTTAGTGTAATTTTATCCCAAATTCCTACCACACATTTTATTCCTGTCCACCGCCATGTTTCCACCTCTGCTAGAAAGTTTGCCAAGCTTTTTACTCCTGTCAGGGAGGACTGCCTTTTGTCCCAGTTTTAACTTTGAAGGTTTTATCACTCATTTTACCACAGAGGAGCTGGTCTCCCTTTTTAATCATTCATGCCAGACTGTCCTGGACTCCGTTGCCCCGTATAAAGACAAAAAAATAAGCAGAGAATCACAACCCTGGCTGAATGATCTAACTCAAGAAAAAATGCAGAAGAAAAGAGTGAAAATGGAAAAGGAAACAGGTTTACCCATTTATGTTAATGAAATCTGGAAAGATGCTATGCATAATTACCAAAAGGTTTTATCTAATCACTCTAACCCCAGGATTTTATTTAAGGTTTTACTGATGCTTCTCAAGAGCTCTGTGAGAAGTTTTTGAAAATGTTTAAGAGAAATATAATAATCATCACCCCACCAGATCGTGCTATTCATGCTAGCAGAGACATTTTCTATTATTTTAGCCATTTTGATCCTGTGTCACTGTCCCTTTTAAAGCAACACTTATCTGTCTGGAAATGTTACACGTTTCTTTGTTTAGGTTAAAATGCTATTAATAAGGTGATGGCACACTAAAATGTAAGTGAATTCCACCAGAAATAAAAACTCATCATTATACCATTCTCATATGGTTCTAAGAAAACTCAGACCAATTACTGCATTCGGACTGTCCTGTCTGTCTTCCCCACGTGGAGGCCTCCGATTGACGTAACTGCTTACGCAGCATCTGCTACGTTGAGCTAGCCCTGAGATGACCGTGGTTTTGCCTGGAGCTGTCCCGACGGGGAGACGCTGGCAGTGCTGTGACAGGACACGGGAGCAGAGGAAGCACAGAGGAGTTAGCTCTAGGCTAAGAGCTAAGAGCTAATTCCATAAAGTGAGGGACTGCTGCGTCCTTGTTTTCACTGAGACATGGATGAATG
This sequence comes from Epinephelus cyanopodus, assembly GCA_026686955.1. Lineage (NCBI taxonomy): Eukaryota > Metazoa > Chordata > Actinopteri > Perciformes > Serranidae > Epinephelus > Epinephelus cyanopodus. The sequence continues at coordinate 4,525,038 of CM048931.1, read as the reverse complement.
GTAACATAAAAGACGCCAGTGTTGAGCTAAGGAGGCTATCACTACATAGAGCAGACAGGGAGGCTGCATCATCTGGTAAGCTCCGTGATGACAGTCTGGCAAAATACACAAACAATTCATGGAATGTATGGATGTGAAGAGGATCTCACAGTTCTGCTCTCAGGATGTGGAGTTTTTGACTGTGAAATGTCGACCCTTTTCATCCTACTATTGTACTATAATATAGTAATATATCAGCCCAGTACACTTGCAAAGCAACATGGGAGTTCTGTAGTTCACAGGGAATTTGGTGTGGGAGCTGTGCCGAAAATCACTTCTGAAACCAAAGTTTTTCCAGCTCCGGTTTCCAAAAAAAAACTTGTCCACGAGTGGTGCGATAAAAAAAATATGATATCCACACGGAACCGCAAAATCCGCTACCAAATGATGTAATACACATGCCAAAGCAGTAGGTGGCGATGTAACTCCTAACGGAAAGGTCATTTCAACCAGTCAGAAGTCAGAGTCAATACCGGAATAGGGAAGTGCAGAAAATAAAAACAACCAGATCCACAAAAATAGCGCAACCTAATTCAACAGCAGAGGCGCCTGAATGACCAACTACACTACCACGAATCAGCGACGGGCCTGCCAGCAGAGGTCCGACCCGGCCAGATCCAGAACCTCCGTTGGCAGTGGCCTGTTGCCGCTTTAGTGTAGTTGGGGTAGCTAGCAACAGGAACAGCCTCCTTCATTGTTAAGTCAAGCAGCTGGATATGCCATCCAAAGAGAGCGGACAGCACGCTCACAAATGAAGTTTGTGTGACATATAGGGTATTTATGTGTATCTGCCCACTCAATTGTGACATTATTTTTATGCGTATGATATCGATTTTCTATCTTTACAGATACCATACAGATACCCCCCATTCAATTTAAAGTATGAAGTAAAGGCACAAGAGCAAATCTGAGTATATAAACGGTTAGTTTGCACTGCGTTCTTCAGTTGGAATTTACACCTAGAGTAAAGCTACTGAAGACCAGCAAAATCACCGATTGTTTTCATTTATTCTTTCAGGTGGGTGAATGTCACCTAAGCACCTTCAGATTTTAGTAGGGTACCCTTAATAGATAATATGTTTATATAGTTTGTATTGTGCTTCGTGATATTGTTTGAGGGAACTAGTAAGGTAACTGCATACGAGTGGATGCAACTGTCACTAATGCTAGTGTAGTACCTCAGGGATTTAAGCTATTATTACTTTAATTTTGACAATTTAACCTGTGACAACACATTAGCTAAGGTTGTAAGGACTGTAATTGTTGGTAACCATTGTTGATTTTTGTGTAAATATGTTTATTTAATTATAATTGTATGGGTTATTGTTTGTCGGATGATTAAGCTAAACAAACTAACGCTAACGTCATCTGTCACTTGTTGCCACAGCAACGGTAAACATTCACATACAGGCTAAGTGCAGAGTGCAGAATCAAGCTTCATTGTAAATATAGTTAAGATACATCCATGGACCGCAGAACGCATCTGAACAAGGGGGGGCCATAATTTCCAGTCACGCGGAGGGGGTGGGGGGGCATATGCATTGAAACAGACAATATTACTGATGTATTAAATCCTTTTTTTTATTCCAATGCCACACAGTCACATCTACAGTACACGCATGAACACAAACACATGCTTGCTCAGATTAACCCCTCTGATCCCACTCTAACATTCGCACACAACAGGCCTATTTATACATAAAGGCACAGATTCTAATTTGATCATTTTGTTTTTTCTGTTTACTTCAGAAAAATCAGATATTGACTTCTGTCTCTTCTTTTTCCTGAATTTCATTTTCCTGAATCGCCCACAACCGCAACGTGTGTGTTACACTCCCGCTTGCTCCCGCAAAACTCTGAGAATTTATGCCCACACAATAATAGAGATGCATTGATTTTGTGTCTTCTCCCGTCCCGCAGGAGAAAACACGTCATTTTATAGGCTATTAATAAAGAGATTCATGGGGTTATTTGGTTCGTTCCCCTGGCCTGCATGTCTTTTGAGGCACTGGTCAGGAATAGTGCTCCTATTTCGTTGTTTTCATTTAGTTTTTAATGAAATAAAGGCTGTTTCATATTCTATTCTCCTCCTCTGTATTTATTTATTTTTCTACCTTTATATAATCATGCAGTGATTGAGGTTAAGGCAAGCCCGGCACCAGGATGAAGTTACTGAGAGGGCGGTTAAAAATTACGAGGGGGCAAATCTTTATTATGCAACATAGGTTCACACAGTGAGTTATAAAGAGCGCACAGCCGTGCATAATAGTTGCACGTAATGACAGCTTGTCGCCAGTGAGACACAATAAACTGCACGTCTTCTTTCATGTTTGTCTCATGACAGATGGAGCTGACAGACAGACAGACAGACAGACAGGTGGAGCAAGCGGCAAATTGGTATGAAAGCTGGTTCAGGGCATATTCGTCCATTTATGAATAAATATGGAGTGGAAACGCTCATGCATGTTCACCAAGTTCCTGTGTTGACATCCTGTCGCTAGGCTACATCTTCTTCTTCTTCTTTGGTTGGCAAACAGCAAATTGGCCCATTACCGCCACCAACTGGTGGAGTGTTGATCAAAATGACTATTACTATTTGCGTTGGGTCCCGCCGGGTCCCAATGCAGCCCTCTATGTCAGAGAACAAAAGTTACCTGGGCCATGGCCCCCCTGGTTCCGCGGTCTATGGATACATCGGCTTCTAGTTTCCCAGCGCGGCGCAGGGGGGCAAATCCTGCACAGGGCTAGTTTCAAGCAGCGCAATCTGAAGTGTGCTCAGTTTGGTAGTTTGGCCAACCAAGGTGCGCTGAGATGGCTGTGGCAGCGCAGCAGGGGGAGGTGTCGACAGATCCAGCTTGGCACAGTGACAGTTTTGTGTCAAAAGGCTTCGCTGAAGGTGCGCTAAAAGCTCGCCAGCTGAAACCAGGTCTACTGTCAGCGCAGGCGGAGTGCAGCTGGTGTAAGTTGAAGTTTGGCTGACCAGCGGACAGTGCACACACGTCACCAAAACCTCACAGGCACATTAACAATGCAATAAATACCCGCAGAAACCACTATTCAATGCAGCTATCTGCAATCAGCACATAAATGTATCTCTATATCGACTGTCCCGTCACATCTGATGTCAGATCAAAGGGGATTGGCACCGTTTGGTACATGTAATGAAAACCCAGCCTGATTTGATTAACACAGCTGCAAACTAATGAGTTCACATCCCTCTCAGCCAACCACAAACAGCCACAGCATCAGATAGGGAGTATATATTCAGCGTCTGTCATCTTAGAAAAGTCAAAAGAAAAGAAACAGAATGAGACTGCGACAGAGAAAGAGAGAGCGCACGTGCACGAGAGAAACGCAACATTGATTTATAATTGTGGTGACCTACCTACCTTTGCATCATCAGCCCATGGAGGTCTGCTCGCAGTTCCGTATATTCGGACGCTGTGAGCTTGGACCTCCCGGACCAAAACATCAGTTTCCTCCTAGGAGAAGTTTGGCTGTCTGACGCTGCTGCTCTCTTCTGCCATGGTGAATTGAGTAAACTCTCATTACGCCTTCTCAAGGCGCAATAAGGGTGAGGAGAGGGGTTCATTTGATTGGTGTCATGTGAATCGGCTGTGTAAAACCCACTCCACGCCTTCTCTCCTCGCTCTTTCCGACTTGCGCAGGTAGGAGGGATGGAGGTGGGAAAGAGGAGTAGCTGCGCCAGCGAGCATGGTGTGCCAACCTTGTAAAATCCGCCTGGCCACACCCAGTTGGTGAAGCGCAGGTGTGCTGCGCCTCCGCTTCGCCCGATCTGTGGAACTAGTGGCCATGATATTTAACACAGGATGTGGAATTTTAGTAGTTAGTAAACTTTTAGAAAAGAGCTATTTACCGTCGTTCTGACTTCAAACAATGGAGACAGGTAATAAAATACTGCGGTTATCCTACCTACACACAACCACTGGCACCGGAGTCTTCCAAAAACTTCACCCTGGACTCCGGTTTCAAAGAAACGCGGTTTCAGGGGCCCAAAAGTGTGGTTGTGTGTGGCCAAACAGCGAAATCGCATAGAATAATACACGGTTTCAGAAGTACACGGGTCCATATGGACTAGGCCTAATAGCAAGAATGTTTTATTTGAACTGGTGCATGTAGATTGCTTTTGAGTATGGCCTGGGAGTCTGGCTGTTTGTGTCCTGAGATGGTTTTCAGACCTCTCCAGACTCCGCTGATGTCGCTCTGCTGCAGCTGTTCCTCCATTTTCTTTTTATATCCTTCCTTTCCCCGCCTGATGTTTCTCCGTAGCTCCTTCTGCACAGCCTTCAGCTCCTCCCTAGTTCCAGAGTTAAGAAGAAGAACCAGGTTGTGATCAGCTTTTCCCAGGGGGGGCAATGGGGATGAGTGATATGCCTCCTTGGTGTTGGCATAAATAAATCCAGTGTTTTATTGTCTCTTGTGTGGCAGGAAACATACTGGGTGAAGGTGGGCAGGGTGGTGGAAGGACAAGTGTGGTTGAAGTCCCCAGAGAACAGAAGGAGGGCCTGAGGGTGCTGTGTCTCCAGCTGACTTGTAACAGTGGAGAATGTCATAGGCAGACTCAGCCTTTGCAGACGGGGGGTCATACACTGCTACCATAATGACATGAGAGAACTCCCTGTGTAGATAATATGGTCTCATGCCAACAGCCAGCAGCTCAATGTCCCTGCAGCAATGCTGTTCCTTGATAATGATGTACTCAGAGTTACACCATCTATCATTCAAAAACACAGCCAGCCCTCCTTCTTTCCTCTTACCGCTGTCCGCTGTCCTGTTGTGTCTGATGAGCTGGAATCCGTCCAGATCATGTTCAGTTCCTCCACGTTCAGCCATGTCTCTGTAAACACCAGCACGTTGCTCTGTCAGTACTCCTTCTGATGGTGAGTCAGCGCCGACAGCTCGTCCATCTTGTTGGGGAGCGAGATATGACAGATGGGAGGACGGGTTTGTACCGTCTCCTCCGGTATTGGCGCTGCACTCTGGCGCGACATCCCCGTCTCCTGTTCCGCAGCTCGCCGGGAATGTTGTGCCTCTCCTCGGGCCGCACTGTGGTGTGATGTAGCGCTAACAGCGCTTAAATAAAAAACTCAAAGTGAGAAAGTTAAAAAGAAAAGATAGAGATAAGCTTGGTGTGAGCAGGAGCTGCTGTAACAGGCGTCCGCACTAGAGGTGCCATCTTGTATCTTGCAAGCAAAGAGGACTGATCTGCAAGCAAAAGTTTTTAACATGCAAGCAAAGAGTACTGATTAAGCAAGATGATCATACATTTTTACATACAAATTTGATTTTTGATTGCAGTTCAAGAAATATGCTCTCAAAACTAGGGATGCCCCGATACCATTTTTTTTACACTGAGTATGAGTATTTTCATTTGTGTACTTGCCGATACCGATTACCGATATGATACTTCCACCACAAAAATAACTAGGCTAAAAATGCAATAAATTGGAAGACAGGTTTTATTTGCTTCTCTGCAAGTTACAACAAATGATAATAAATTCAATAAAAATAAATAAAATGAGTATAAAATAACTAGCAGACATTTTAAAAAATAAACATGTTCTGTGTAAACAAAAAGCCTCCACACTGGCACTGTCTTCACATTTAAGAAAATATCAATGACATTTGACAAAAATGTCAATAAAAACTTATTGCACAGTTAACTTAATATATCAATCAAACGATTGCACAGTCTCCAATCTGAATTACACAAAACACCAATTAATCTATGAAGTACTGTCTCCAGCTTTCAGTGACGAAAAATATCATTGCAGTCTCCACATTTGTATGGAACAAAATACCATTTAAACAAGTATTAAGTACTGTCTCCAGCTTTCAATAACACAAAATATCAGGAAAACTATTGCAGTCTCCACATTTGAATCAAACAAAATATCAGTTACACTATGAAGTACTGTCTCCAGCTTTCAGATAAAAAAATATGAATGAAACTATTGGAGAGTCAACTAAACAAAATATCCAACTATTTCACTCAGCATACTGACTCTTATAGCTCACCAGTGGACAGTGCTGGAGAAGGTGCTATCTGTGTGTGGTCTCTGCACTAAGCCTTTTTTGGGAACGTGAGAGGCAGGTTCTTTTTGATGAACAGAATCATCTCTGCATGTTCAGCAGTGAGCCTGTTTCTGCTTTCATTCACAATATGTGACACTGAGCTGAACAGCCTTTCACTGTCAACACTACTGCATTTTCCATTTTAGCCAGAGTAGGGAACCGGATTCTGTTAACCGCCCAGTATTGTAGTGGGTTCTCTTCCCGGGAAATCGTGGTCTCTCCCAGATATATCTTTAGTTGTGCAGTAGAACCTACTGCAGCTCTGGCCAGTGATGTTGATGCTTGCTCACCTGCGATTTCATCAAATATGCTGTCTAGACTGCTTCTGGCCTGGTCACAGCGTTTTCTTGCAGGTGGTTCATTCAGGTCATGGTCTTCCTGCTGGTCCGCTTCTCCAGGAAACCTTTACAGCTCAAGTGTCAGCATCTCTTTGGCATTTTCAGCGGTGGTGGTGCTCGATTTTTGTACCTATAACAGAGAGGGGAAAAGATTAGTTGACAATGGGTATGCTTGCCTTTTTGGCTATAAAAGTAAAATGATCAAATTATTGATTAAATGAAAGTAAAATCCTAAAATGAACTTTTTAGCATGTCATCTGTCTCTCCCTCCCTCATTCTCTCTCTCACACACACACACACACACAGTCACACTCAGTCACACACAGGGTCACACACACAGTTACAAGGACAGTCGCACAATCACACACAGTTACACTAAATCACACACAGGGTCACACCCACAGTTACAAGCACAGTCACACACAGTTACACTCAGTCACACACAGGGTCACACACAGTTACAAGGACAGTCACACAGTCACACACAGTTACACTCAGTCACACACAGGGTCACACACACAGTTACAAGCACAGTCACACAATCACACACAGTTACACACAGAGGCACAGACACACACACACACACACACACACACACACACACTCTCACTCACTCACTCACTCACTCACTCACCTGGGATCGAGCAGCGTTGCCATAGTGTAGAGAGGGTTTTCCTCTGCATCAGATAATCTCTTCTTGACGGCTGCAGCCAAGGTTGCCTTCATCGTTTTGATCCCATGGTCTTCATCGGTCTCCTTTGTTAGAAATCTGTGCAGCACAGTGACTGCTGGAATGACGTCTGCGGCTGTGGCACCTGAAGAGCTCACTTTTCGAGTTAACTCCTCGAACGGACCCAGAACAGATAGCACCTTCTCCAGCAGTGTCCACTGGTGAGCCATGAGAGTATCAGGGCGTCCATGTTCAGAGACGAATATTCCCAGAGCCCGTTTCTGTTCAACCAAGGACTGTATCATGTAAAATGTACTGTTCCAGCGGGTCTGTATGTCTTGCTGGAGTCGCTTGGCAGGCTGGTTGATCTCAAGTTGAATGTCCTCGAGGCGGGAATAGGCCAGAGGAGTGTTTGAAATGTTCAACTACTCTGCGCCCGGTTGCCACCACATCGGCAACACTCTTCTGTGACAAAAGGCCTTCGTGAACTGCCAGCTGGAGAGTGTGAGCAGTTCAAGGTAGACTGGGGAGTTCTGCATCACTCATGGCCTTTATCATATTTTTAGCGTTGTCGCGGAGTACAACATGGACGGATGTTTTCGGAATTCCCCAGGTCTGAAGCATGCTATTGAAAGCACCTGCTATGGCTTGGCTGGTGTGCGAGCCCCGGAATGGCTTCGCATGCAGTGTGACTTGATGACAAGTGAACTCATCATCATTAATCCACTGTGTGGTTAAACTGAGCAGAGACATTTGACAGACACTGCTCGTCCAAATGTTGTAAAACTGAAGGCTGAAACTCCGTGCACCAGGGCGCTAACATGTTTTTTTACCTCGTCAAATACTTTTGGCATCATAACATCTGTGATGTAATGGAGACCAGGAATCTCATATCGCGGCTCGAGTGCGCCGAGAAGACGGCGAAATCCTTCGTCTTCTACAACTGACAGTGGCTGGTCATCCAGAGCTATATAATGGGTTAGAGCCTCCATTATTTTAACGGCCCGTGGGTTGTCTCTTGCCATTGTCTGTCGCTTTTGCAGAACCTGAGCTAATGTTGGCTGTTGCGGTCTTGCATTAGCATTAGCATTAGCAAACTCCATATACTCAGCTGGTCTTGAGATGCTTTATCAAGTTGTTGGTGTTAAACGACGTATTCTCCTTTCCTCCTCTTGACACCTTGGCAGCACATAGCTTGCAGTCTGCCTTGCTTCTGTCATCGTCCCTTATCTTAAAATATGTCCACACTGCTGACATGCTCCTTGCTTGCCTGTAATGGCGCTGCCAGTCTCACTCATGGGTCTCACTCTCTCATCGTCACCACGCTGACTCCTGCTCGACATCTCCCCCTAAACACTAATCGGTAATTACAACAAAAATGACAATCCGCTCTCTCATCGCGAGCTTGAAACTAATGCAATGAAGTGGTATCGGTGAGTTTTTGCGAGTACAAGTATGAGTATATGAGCGCAGTATCGGCCCGATACCCGATACCAGTATCGGCATCGGGGCACCCCTGCTCAAAACAGTTTTATATGATTGCAACTAAAAGACACAAAAATACCTCCACAGAAAAAGCTATGTGACATTGGGCACAGCTGCATTATTCGTCTGTTGTTTTGTGATAACATACTGCGGTATTCATGATCTCTGAGCATATTTATATTTGTTGAGGTTTTGTTTTAAACAATCAAATTTGAGAGTGCCTGTTTGATCATTATGTATGTATGTATACATATCAGTCCCTCCATGATGTTGCGAAAAAAAAACCTTGAATTTGCGGCCAATTTTGCCATATTGTATTTTAATGTGATTTTTTGCGGAAACTCATGGCAAATGACAATTTTTATCTTTTTTTAATTACTACCTCCAAAAAATAAGTCATGTAAACACACTATAATAATCATACAGAATATTACAAAAATAGCTGCAAATGTTTTTTTTTTTATAGTTCTCATCTTTAGTTTTATTTAATTAGTTTCAAAACATGGACTCCAATGATGTTGCAAAGAATCCTGAGTGAATATTGTAGCTCTCAAACCAGACAATGTGACTGTAAAACAACATGTAAGTTACATCTTCTGTAAACATAACATTTTAATTCATTCAACACATATTTTATGCATTTAAACAGTGCAAATTCTGATGTCAATACCGAGCGTTTCTCCATATTGCAATGCCATTAGCGCATTTGATGACGCGTCTCATGACGTTTCAAATGGCACTGCATGCGCAACGACTTCCGGATGCAGAAAAACGAAGAAAAATTGCAGGACTTTTGAAAAATTGCAAGCCCCAGCAAATATTGCAGACTTTCATTGAATTTGCCTTAATTATTGCGATCACAATTTTCTCGAGGGACTGACATATGTGTGCGTGTGTGTGATTGTGTGTGTGTGTGTGTGTGTGTGTGTGTGTGTGTGTGTGCATGTGTTTATGTATATATGTATACATGTATATATGTGTGTATGTATATGTATATGTATACATGTTAATTTAACACACACACTAAAGCTGCTTCCACACTGCCACACTCACCAACTTGCCACCCCCAATCATTTCATCGAAGGGAAGTGATTACCTCCCTTGAGTAGGTAATGATTAAGTAATCATTATCTACTCATTAGTTACTCTTTTTGTTTACCCTAAAGTAAAGTGAGACATCAAAATAAGTAGGTAATGAGTACTGAATCATTACCTACTCATTAGTTACTCTTTTTGTGTACCTAAAGTAAAGCGAGGCATCAAAATGAGTAGGTAATGAGTACTGAATCATTACCTACTCATTAGTTACTCTTTTTGTATACCCTAAAGTAAAGTGAGACATCAAAATGAGCAGGTAATGATTAAGTAATCATCACCTACTCATTAGTTACTCTTTTTGTGTACCCTAAAGTAAAGTGAAACATCAAAATAAGTAGGTAATGAGTACTGAATCATTACCTACTCATTAGTTACCCTTTTTGTGTAAGGTACACAAAAATTACAGTAGTTACTGAGGAACTAATGAGGAACTAACTATTACCAAATCATTACCTACCCTTTTTGTGTACCCTAAAGTAAAGTGAGACATCAAAATGAGTAAGTAATGGTTAAGTAATCATTACCTACTCATTAGTTACTCTTTTTGTGTACCCTAAAGTAAAGCGAGGCATCAAAATGAGTAGGTAATGGTTAAGTAATCATTACCTACTCATTAGTTACTCTTTTTGTGTACCCTAAAGTAAAGTGAGACATCAACATGAGTAGGTAATGAGTACATAATCATTACCTACTCATTAGTTACCCTTTTTGTGTAAGGTACACAAAAATTACAGTAGTTACTGAGGAACTAATGAGGAACTAACTATTACTTAATCATTACCTACCCTTTTTGTGTACCCTAAAGTAAAGTGAGACAGATCAGATCAAGGGGATGCAATGGTAGAGTTTTCCCACGGTGGGCCACGGTAACAGTGCGGTTTTGTTATTTTAATATAAAACTACTCACACTAGCAAAGGCTAAAAACACAGATATAGTCAGACCACAAACTTTATTATGAAAATTGAACACTTATCTTAAGTGCCCTCCATAAAAAAACACCAAACAAGTTGAACAGCAAACATTATTGTAGCATTGTATTATTTGCCATTTGTGTCTTGAACCTAACAGGGTGTATTGAACAGTTCGATAAAGTATTCAATATTGTTGCATCCCTAATACAAACCCAACTAAAAATGTAACTAAAGCTTTGCTCTGCTATAAATTTGGAGCAGTTCCCCAGCTTTCTTTTTCTCCTCCACCATCTGCTCCAGACCATCCTGTTTAAGTTTGTCTTTGCATCGGGCAGAGAAGGAGGTCAAAGTCTCCTTCCTGCCCATTGTCCTCCGAATCTGCTGGTAAGCATGGACATCAACGGCATGCAATTCTGAAATTGCAGCCATATCAGCAATAGTTTTTCAGTCCACGCCCAGCTTCTGATATGCTGCTGTTTTTGATTTTCCTGCCCGAACAGCCAGCAGCACAGCATTGTAGCGTTCCATGGCCTCATCAGGGGTTAAGACTGAAACAACAAAAATTAGAGATGTGATGTTAAAGATGTGAATTATGCTTATAAAGATTTGTAGTGACTGCAATAGATATTCTAAACCAGATTTAACTGTAACATTAGTTTATTAACAGCAGTAGTTCTATCTCACACAGGGTGCACCCTGTACTGGAATCTTTGGGTATTAGCTCTCCTCCAATCACACGCACACATTCGCTCACTGAAATTTGCATGTGTACAGCCTACAGAACACGTGAGTGACAGTATATAATTTGCATTGGTTATCTTTCCCACAATAACATGCAGCCGTATTCCTACATGAGACACTGACACATTTATCAAGTTGCCATATGATCTAATTAAGTTAAATCATAAAGTATAAACCATAAATGTTCTAAGAAATATAGACCTATATTAGCGGGATACAGGCTACTGTAGCCACCACACAGTCAGAAAAGTCAAATCAGCTCCACTACATAAAATAATTTTTAATTTATTTTGTAAAATACTGCTGTTATACACTCTATATTTTATTACTATCATGATGGGAACAGACAGGTGAAATGACAACATTCTCATGATGTGCTGTAATAGGCTATAGCTACATAAACATTGTTTGGATAAGTAATTTTCATAAAAGTTAATATTAAACTATCTGTGTCATGAAAGATGCACACTGTGTTAGAGATTAAAACTGTGACAGGATGAGTGGAGCACATCGCTAAGAGACAGCTACGAGTGCTTCAAACCACCCTTAGAATGGTATACCTTAACAAAGGTATACCTTAGCTAAGAAGGCTCTGAGAAACACCTCGGGAGCTAAAGGGAGACCTTAAGGTAGATCCTACGACACATGTAGTGCTCAGGAGGATCTGGGAAACGCACCCCTGAACTGTGAAGAGGACCTCAAGTCAGAGCTTCAAATTAATTTACTTACAGTAACCGGAGAGGAGGTGGGGGCATGTATGTACAGCAGCGGTGTGTGTGAGATAGGGCTGTCATTTCTTATTTGACATTTGAACCTGTGTTCAAATGTAATTGAAATTGCTCATTAATTACGTATGTGATCTGCCAGTTATTTAGCACAGAGTGGGATTCAGACGCGAGTCATCATTCTCACTGTTACCATCAAAATGATTTATAAGCTGTTGTTTTAAGGTAACATAGTTATATGCTCATATGCAGCCTCCTGTATTTACCACCTGTGGCACAGCTGCCGACAGAACGTACATCCATGTGGACGCTCACATTGTTATCGTGCAGCAATACACACAAGCAAAAACAACTAAGTTCTTTTTAATAACAATGAATTGAAGTCAAGTCTAAACAAGCCGCACACTTAACCCCATTCCTCCTCCTCACTTGATCTGGTGGGATCTCCCCGGGGTTGGGTGGAGATTCAAATTATTTCAAAGAAGTTGCATGATCTAATATCTGTTCAATTTTTTTTAATTTTTTTTTTTTAAAGTGATAGCCCTAATGTGAGACGAGAAAGTGAAAAAGCGCAACTGGTATCAGCTGGTACCTTGGTATTGATACTGTGGAAAATAAGTATTGAAACCATTTTAAATCTTCATATGCATAGAATATGCAATATGCACAGAAAAATCATTATTTCTAACACTATCTGACCCAATGTTTTGTTTTGACCCTCAGTGACCAAACCAAAGTACCTCTTACTCAAAAACTCCAGCATCCATTGCACAATAATGGCTGCAGAACCCAGGGTGCAGGGACTCAGAGTACATCCCACGGATGTGACCTTTTTTCCCATCTCTGACATAACCTGTATAAGAAAATAACTGTCAGCAATTCTGAATTAGAGAAGCCATCGTAACTGTGGACAGACTGGCCATGGAGCTTATCCTTCTTTCATAATAATCAAATATTCTTCAACAACCCATAAGCACTCAAAGCCTGTCAATCAAAAATGCAGATCTTCCTCAGATACAGTTGTACACCAACCTGAACAGTCTTTATATTGCCTTTGGCATGAGGAGCATATAGAAATGCGGTACATGGCACTCATTTCCATCTGGTAGGATATGGAATGATGGTGCCATTTCTTGTCCACACCTGTATTCGAATACATGTAATAACTAACAAGGCCTTTTTTCAGTTCTGTGTAAAATGAGCTGACTTTCTAAATGTTAGGTAGAAAGCCAATATTTTTCTTACTCAAGATCCACAAAAGGTGCGCCTTCTGCCGAAATGAATTGTTGCACACATTGTCCCTGAACTGCCGGCACACTAGTGACAGTGTCTGGTAAGCTGTGTCTCCAGTATGAAGAACCACCTCCAATAATATTGACTCCAATATCTCTGGTGGTAGCTGTGGACATACAGTATAGTACAACAGCCAATTATTTACCAACAACAATAATTACTTATGCTAAATATTTAGTATTTGTGCCTGTTCTATAACCAAGTATTCAAGAGATCACTGTAGAAGGTTACCTTTAAAATCCAACAAGTTGTGTTCCTTTTCTTTATTTTTCTTGTGTTTTTCTTGTGTGTACACCCAGCTAGTGAAACACAAACAAACAAGGGAATTGTCATAATCTGCTCCTTAGTACCTCTGTGCAGCCACACAGTCTTCTCACCAGTCCTCTACATTGCTGTCTGTCTCAGTTTCCAACTACAGCCCTGCTGACTTCCCCCAGGCCATGTACACTCCTCCAACTTCCAAGACCTGCCATCCTCAAGCTGTCCATTAGATGCCCTCAGACTTTTTCACTTTTCATCAGTCCTGCAGTTACCTGGCATACTATGCTCTGATTAATTTTCTAATTGTTCTGAAGTTAAGTGTCGGCTAAAAAATAAACAGTTTCATCATTGTTTCCAATCCTTAGTAATTTTTTTACTATAGCCTAGACAATACAAGCTGTCAAAATCATCTCCATTTCATGATTACAACTGCTGCTACACATTATTAAACAAGACAAGGTCAAAACATAGTATGACTGGCCTGTGTATGAAACACTAGCAGGATTTTTTTTAAAAAAACCGACAAAAGAAGTGGTGACACATGGCCAACAAATGCTGTGGAAACTCCACACAGTCCAGAAAATAAACTGACAACATAATGTGAATCAAAATGTTTTGTCTCGTGCCTGAAAAAATGTTAACAGTTTATAAGTAATTATTTACAGTACCACAATGAAATTAACAGGTTTTGGCCATTCTCCTCCGAGAACCATCACCTTACCATGGTGGAGGAGTTTGAGTGCCCTAATGATCCTAGGAGCTGTGCTGCTGGGGGCATTTTGCCCCTGGTAGGGTTTCCCATGGCAGATTGGTTCTGGGCGAAGGGTCAGATGAAGAACGGTACAAAAGACCCTTCATGATGGAAATCAACGAGAGCTTGTGTACCAGGCCCGGAGGGTTACCGGGGCCCCGCCCTGGAGCCAGGCCTGGGGTTGGGACCTGTGGGCGAGCACCTGGTGGCTGGGCCTTCGCCCATGGGGTCCCAGCTCGAACCGGCTACATGGGCTCGTCCTCCTGCAGACCCACCACCCGCAGAGGGATCCAGAAGGGTTCGGTGCAGTGTGGATCGGGCAGTAGACCAAGGCGGGGGCCTTGGCGGTCCGTTCCTCGGCTACGGAAGTTGGCTCTTGGGACATGGAATGTCACCTCTCTGGCGGGGAAGGAGCTGGAGCTTGTGGAAGAGGTTGAGCGGTACCGGCTAGATATAGTCGGCCTCACCTCGACACATATTTCCAGCTCTGGAACCCAAGTCCTTGAGAGGGGTTGGACTCTTTCCTTTGCTGGAGTTCTCCGGGTGAGAGGCGGAGGGCCGGGGTGGGCTTTCTGATAGCCTGTACGTTGGGGTTCACCCCAGTAGACGAAAGGGTTGCTTCCCTGCGCCTTCGGGTCGGGGAACAGGTCCTGACTGTTGTCTGCGCTTATGCACCGAACAGCAGTGCAGAGTACCCGCCCTTTTTGGAGTCCCTGGGATGGGTGCTGGACAGTGCCCCGACCGGGGACTCCATTGTTCTGGTGGGGGACTTCAACACTCACATGGGCAATGACAGCAGGACCTGGAGGGGCGTGATTGGGAGGAACGTCCTGCCCGATCTGAACCCGAGTGGTGTTCAGTTATTGGACTTCTGTGCGGGTCGCAGTTTGGCCATGACTAACACCATGTTCGAGCATAAGGTTGTCCATTGGTGCACGTGGCACCAGGACAGCCTAGGTCGCAGGTCAATGATTGACTTTGTAGTTGTATCATTTGACCTGTGGCCATATGTTCTGGACACTCAGGTGAAGAGAGGAGAAGAGCTGGTGATCAGTTGACAGCAGACCTGGCAGGCCCAAATGAGCAATGAGGGTCTGCTGGGAACGCCTGGCGGAAGAACCTGTCAAGATGATCTTCAACTCCCACCTCCAGGAGAGCTTTGACTGCATCCCCAGGGCAGAGGGGGACATTGAGTCCGAATGGGCCTTGTTCCACTCTGCCATTGTCGAAGCGGCTGCTGTGAGCTGTGGCCGCAAGGCCACTGAGGCCAGTCATGGCGGTAATCCGTCAAGCTGAAGAAGGAGGCCTACAGGGCATGGTTGGTCTGTGGGTCTCCGGAGGTAGCTGACGGGTACCGGCGGGCCAAGCGGAGCGCAGCAGCAGCGGAATTCGGTGAAGCCATGGAGAAAGACAATCGATCGGCTCCAAAGAGGTTCTGGCAAGCCGTCCGGCGCCTCAGGGGGGGAAGGTGGCAACTTGCTCACATTGTTTACAGTGGGGGTGGGGAGCTGCTGAAGTCAACTGGGGACATTGTCGGGCGGTGGAAGGAATACTTTGAGGAGCTCCTCAATCCCACCAACACGCATTCCAGTGAGGAAACAGAGCCGGGGGTCTCGGGGGCGGGTCGTCCAATTCCTAGGGCAGATTTCGCTGAGCTAGTGAAGCAACTACGTGGCGGTGGAGCCCCGGGGGTGGATGAGATTGCCCTGGATATCTCAAGGCCCTGGTTGTTGTAGGGCTGTCCTGGCTGACACGCCTCTGCAACATTGCGTGGACATCGGGGGCAGTGCCTCTGGAGTGGCAGACCGGGGTGGTGGTCCCCATCTTCAAGAAAGGGGACCAGAGGGTGTGTTCCAACTACAGGGGGGGTAGTTGGAACACACTCCTCAGCCTACCCAGTAAGGTCTACGCCAGGGTGCTGGAGAAGAGGGTCCGGTCGATAGTCGAACCTCAGATTGAGGAGGAGCAATGTGGCAAGGGTGCTGGAGGGGGCATGGGAGTTTGCCCAACCAGTCCACGTGTTTTGTGGATTTGGAGAAGGCTTACGACCGTGTCCCCAGGGGCATCCTGTGGGGGGTGCTCCGGGAGTATGGGGTTGGTGGTCCTTTGCTAAGGGCCATCCAGTCCCTGTACATAAGGAGCACAAGTCTGGTTTGCGTGTCTGGCAGTAAGTCGGACCTGTTCCCGGTGAGGGTTGGACTCCGCCAGGGCTGCCCTTTGTCTCCGGTTCTGTTCATAACTTTCATGGACAGAATTTCTAGGTGCAGCCGAGTGGTGGAGGGTGACAGGCTCGGTGACTGGAGGGTCTCGTCCCTGCTTTTTGCGGATGACGTGGTCCTCCTAGCTCCATCGAACAGTGACCTCCAGCTCTTGCTGGGACGGTTCGTAGCCAAGTGTGAAGCGGCTGGGATAAGAATCAGCACCTCCAAGTCTGAGGCCATGGTCCTCAGCCGGAAAAGGGTGGATTGCCCACTCCAGGTCGGGGGGGAGGTCCTGCCTCAGGTGGAGGAGTTTAAGTATCTCGGGATCTTGTTCAGGAGTGAGGGTAGGATGGAGCAGGAGATTGACAGGCGGATTGGGGCGGCGTCAGCAGTGATGCAGGCGCTTAACCGGTCCGTTGAGGTGAAAAGGGAGCTTAGCCAGAAAGCGAAGCTCTCGATTTACCGCTCAATCTACATTCCAATCCTCACCTATGGTCACAAGCTCTGGGTAGTGACCGAAAGAACAAGATTGTGAGAACAAGCGGCCGAAATGAGTTTCCTCCGCAGGGTGGCTGGGCTCAGCCTTAGAGATAGGGTGAGGAGCTCGGACATCTGGGAGGAACTCGGAGTAGAGCCGCTGCTCCTCGACATCGAGAGGAGCCAGTTGAGGTGGTTCGGGCATCTGGTAAGGATGCCTCCCGGACGCCTCCCTTGGGAGGTGTTTCAGGCCTGTCCAACCAGGAGGAGACCTCGGGGCCGCCCCAGGACACGCTGGAGGGATTACATTGCCCGGCTGGCCGGGGAACGCCTTGCGGTTCCCTCGGAAGAGCTGACGAAAGTGGCTGGAGAGAGGACTGTCTGGGCTTCTTTGCTAAGGCTGCTGCCCCCGCGACCCGGACCCGGATAAGCGGAGGATGAGAGGCATTCCGTGAATGCTGATATAGAGTATAACATCACTGGGACTTGTAACAGTAAAATCACTCCGCTCACAGGTGTTATAAATATAAATACAACCGTTAATGAGCCAACTGTCACACTTGCTACATTGATGCAAACTGACACTATAGCGTTACACCAAGAAGATGGATATTTTCCCCAAAATTACATTTGAATTAATCAACGTTTCATCAGCCGAACTGGACGAAGTTACACAGTTGCAGATCAATGTAAGTAGCTCTGCAAGTAGAGTTCCTGGCGTGTGTGCTGCGTTGCCTGGCAACAGACTGGGGGAACTGTTTTTTTGGTTTTTTTTGCGGAGCTACATAACATACTTAAATAATTTATTTCATCACCTTTTGTTAACATTTCCTTACTCAGCATTGCTGTTTAAGCTGTTGTTGAACTGTTGTATAAAAGCAATATCACACTCGAGGTTGTGATGTTGTACTGTATATCGTCACGGCTGTAATTGTCTTCGACCAAATCACAGCCGTGATGATATACAGTACAACATCACAACCTCGAGTGTGATATTGCTTAATTGATGCCGTTCGGTGCAAAATGGATTCTGGAATACTGGGCTGTCCCAGCCTTCAGCCGAACAATGTGGCAAGTTCATCACTCAGGCCCTGTTCAGACGACCAGGACAAATAAATTTTTTCTCATATCCCGATGGACATTCAAAGTGAATTTTGCGCCACTCACAACTCGACACTCGATGTGAAATCCAGAGGGACAGATGTGTTACCTTAGTATGAGGAAAAATTAGTTAAACTTTAAGTAATCAGTAAGCCATCCATCAAAGACAACAAAGTCTGTACTACACTACTACTTTGAATGTTCAACTGAGAAACAGATGACGTACAAGGACATCAGAGGAAAGGCTGAAGCCATTACTGTTCAAAATAGCAAAGACATTATATGTAGGCTGTCAAGCTGGTGAAATACTGGATGTTTGCAAAACGTCGAGCCAAGCAATATACTGGTGCTGGAATGGCGCTGAAAAGGTTGCATAACTCAGTTAAGTTCCCCTCATCGACACCTGTTCTCAGTAATAAGAAGAGTAACAGGTTGTTGAGTGTGACTTTCCCTTTGTATACACTGGATACTTCCAACAAAGTAAAAGGCCTGGCTGGGATGATTTTTAAAGATGCCAATACCTGTAGCACACTACAGTGCCTCACCCTATTCTCTGCATCCCTTCATCAGGGTTTGTACTGACATTTGAATTTGACAGGCAAGTCAAATTCAAGGACTTCTAAAACTAATTTTTCAAGCACTCATTTTTACGTATTTTCAAGGAAGAATGTTTTCTCCACAACCATTTGTGCAAGAGAATCGTGTAAATTCATAAATTGAGCCAATCGCCACAGAACTTAATTCACAAAAAAAAAAAAAAAAAAAAAAAGAAAACATGTAGCCAGGAAAATAATAAGAGCAGAAACTTAATGTTAACATATGACCACAAGCAGATCAACAGGACTGCAAATGAGGGACATTAGCTAAGGAAGAGCCTCCAAGGCTCGCCCTCACTTGGAGAGCCCTGTTGGTCACCTCAGCAGCATGTAGCAGCAAGCACTGACTGACTTGAGCTCTGATCTCTGTCATCTCATCGCAACACAAAGCTTCAACCTCAGCCAGCCCCAGAAGTTCACATTGTTCCCCGCAACTGAAATGGCAAATGACCACCGATTCCCTTCAAACCCCCCAAAAGTTACAGCTGTGAGCAGTTTGGCAGCAAAGTGTTAGCGGAGTAGAGCAGGGACCGCTTAAATACACCACCAGGATTCTAAGGCTGATTCAGGTACTTTTTTCAAGGACCAACTTAAAACATTTCTTATTTTCAAGGCATCCCAGTAAAATTTCTGAGAGCCAAATTCATATACTCCAAGCACTCCAAGCACTTTGTACGAACCCTGTTACATACCTCTCTTTGCCTTCTTGCTCTTGCTCTTCTTCTTCTTCTTCTTCTTCATCACAATCTTTGCTTTCCTCTTCCTGTCTCTCTTGTTCTTCTTCCTCTTCTTCCTTGCTGACTCACTTGAAGAGGAGGAGGACGAGGAGGAGGATGAAGAGCAAGAGAAATCCTTCAGGAGCACGCTGTGCGAGTACAGATTTCAACCAGCAGCATAAACGAAAGGAGAATCCTGCCGGTTGTGGGTTGAACGGGGGTCACAGACAGGAATACGGCGGAGCGCTATTGCCACTGGAAGATAACACGGTTTACCGGCGACGGAGAAGCCTGGCTCCAGGTCCAATAATTTCCTCTTCTTGGTGTCATGACTGCCCAGAAATACCTGAACAGCCGAGCCATGGCTGGCACACAGGTTTGTGACGTGTCAGAGGAGAAACGAGCCATTTACATTTCTCTCTTTGTGGCAGGTAACGGTCCACAAACCTCACCGCACTTTAGGGACTGTTCTTTACTTGTCAGGGGAGGAGGGTGGCTGGTTGATTTTTATTTTTTTATTTTGATCCCCCCTATGTTAATGACTTATTGATGCTGTCTAATTTTCGCTGTGGTATCGTGATACTACTCAGAACCGTGATACTTTCACTGGTATCGTACCGTGGGTCCCAATTTTGGTACCATGACAACACTAATTACAGGATGCATTGTGTTCTTATCGGCAAACCTTTTATTCTATGGAAATCATCCAAGATGGCCAAACATTTTCTAACCAACACAGAAGTTGAATATTTTTTCAACAAGACAGGTAACAAGCATTAATAATTAATTTTATTTTTTTCTGTTGTAGTTTGTGTGATTTATTTAGGGAGTTCTATCATATTACAATGATATGATTACATGTTTAGTATGAGTAATGATAATACCATGGGGATCTTAGTGAAAAGAAACGTAAAGTTTTTGCTTCTTTGATGTAAAAGTTTTTTAGCGAGTCAGATATTGTGGAAGCGTTTTCCAATATTCATCTTCAAAAAAACAGTAAGAGCTACAAAGACTTAAATTATACATGTAGGTGCTTAAACAACAATTTGCTAGTGTTATATTGATATGAGGATATGCAAGGGTATCAAATCAACACAAGTAACAGTAATGTTCTTATCTTACATGTACTGTATATTACTTAGCTTACCGTGGGTAAGTTGTTGTCTCAGGAAGTCCCTTTCCTCTTCAAGAGACCTTATTTTCTCCCTGGCAGCCTCCAGTCTCACTTTAAGTGCATTATTGTCCCCTCTGGTCCTCTTTAGGGAAGAAATGACTGTCGGGGCTGCACCTAGAATGAAAAACCAGCAAAACATATAACGTTCAGCGTACTCTAAGTTATTGTACAAATAAAATTCAAAACTAATATTGCTTCTATGTCTTGATGTACACATATGTATATATTAGGGGTGTCAAATTATTGCGTTAATTGCGAATAATTAATTACAGCCATATTTAACGCGCTATGTTTTTTGATCGCGTTAATCTCATTTTTAATCTCTAACTTTACTGTTTCTGTATGCCACAGAGTTGCCTTTTATAAAATCCGTCTGTAGGTGTACGATTGAGCTTCTTTGTGCTTGAGTTGTGGGAAAGCTGCAGCGCTACAGAGCAGAGCCCAGTATCAGCATTGATGACTGTTCCCTGCAGCGGCGGTCTGCCGAAAAATTCGGGACAGTCCCGAAATCTGAGCAGTTGTCTTGAATCCTGAATCCTGCCCTGATTGTCCCGAAAATTACACTAGAGTAGAGTCTGGAGTAGTTATTGCCCGATAAAACATTAAAAACTGATCATGGTGGTTGAGTTGTCATGCAGCTCCCACTGGCTGCACATTGGCTGCAGCAGTTCCTTCATGAATTATAGGAGTTGTAGTTTGAAGAAGAGAAGACAGCGCAAATTGCAGCCGCAAGGGCAAGGAAAGCGCAGGCAGCCACTAGGAGTGATTTGCACGTTGCAGTGCAGCCTCTTGTTCTAACTGTTCAAAACTGTTCAACAAACTGATACAGCTGTAACGAATGTACCAGGTGTCTTTTATTTTGTTAGCTTTTATTTTTTATTAAGTTTAAAGGACAAGTGCACTTACACTGATCACTTCCCTGAAATAAAATGAGAAATTGGAAAAGAGGAAAATAATTTAGAAAACTGTTAAAATAAAATTAGGGAGTTGATCACAGATGTATTGTTTCTGTGTGTTTTTACATCTATTGTTGCGTTAGTCTGCAGCTATGCTTTCAATGAAGCTGACATGTCATGACAGTCAAGCACCCCCCTGGTCTCGACCACCACTCTTTATTGGGACTAATCATAAAAACAACAGAATGTAATGGCTAGGTGTACTGCATCTGTGTTCAAGTGTGTTATTGTTGAAAACAATAATTATGACTTTATAAAACCACTTTTTCTAATTTATATCAATGAATGAATTTAAATGAAAATACCTCAAGTTGAGGGCTTTTCTCAGCAATTTTGAGATGAGATTAAAAAAGAGATTAATTAGATCAATTAATCACAGATCATAATTAATTAATCTCTCCATTTTTTTAATCTCTTGACAGCACTAGTATATATATATATATATATATAAATATACATCTAATATAATCTAATATACATGTATATAGATTAAAAAAAAAAAAAAAATATATATATATATATATATATATCAGAGCTACAGGCTACAATGAGGCTAAAAACAGAGTTCAAATGATGTTTTTCCAAACAACTTTTTATGTCGGGCTTCAGGACACTTGGATCACTACGGACGAGCAGTATGGAGATACTTTGTGGTTTCAATTATGTGTTTTTGGACGTTTGAATCTGGGGCGCCGTAAGCCTCCATTAGGTGGAGTTGTGTTGCTACCTCCTCTCCCCTTGGATCTAAACAAGGGATGTGAGGACTCTA
This sequence comes from Epinephelus cyanopodus, assembly GCA_026686955.1. Lineage (NCBI taxonomy): Eukaryota > Metazoa > Chordata > Actinopteri > Perciformes > Serranidae > Epinephelus > Epinephelus cyanopodus. The sequence goes on along the minus strand of CM048931.1, from coordinate 4,502,639 downwards.
AAACTTCACCTGAGCCTCCCTCGACATATGGGTGAGTAGATAATGGCTGAATTTTCATTTTTGGGTGCATTATCCCTTTAAGGTCTCCCTTTAGCTCCCAACCTGTTTCCCAGATCCTTCTTATCGAGGTCTACCTTTGTAAGGGTGGTCTCATAGATAGATAGATAGCATAGATCTCATAGCTGTCTCTTAGCGATGCGCTCCACTCATACTTTCACAGTTTGAGCCTTATTAGGCAACATTATGCTGCAAACACTTGCAACACAGCGCATCATGACAATGTTGTCATTTCACGTCTGTTCTCATCATGATAGTAATAAATTATAGAGTTTATAAAAGCAAGATTACACAAAATAAAAAAAAATACTTGTATGTAGTGGAGCTGATATGGCTTTTTTGACTTAGTATTAGGCTACAGTAGCCTTTACCCTGCTAATATAGGTTTATATTTGACAGATATTAGGAAAATGACAGATCTAATTGATGACGCCAATCAAGAGGGCATCACATGCTATATTAAGGCACATACAACACTGGAGGAGAATGAGGAGGACACGGAGGATGATAATGGTGACAACCCTCCCCCTGACCATCGTGCAGCACTGCACAAAGCTGGTGTTCGATTATCCTCGGACATGTCGGAACTCGACGCAGCCATTTTCATGGCAATATTAGACCATACAGCAGGCTTTGCCTTGTTAAGAGACTTTGCCCTGAAACTACCAAATAAAACATTTTTATTTTGCTCAACCTCGTTCAACAGTACAGCCATTTCTTCTGCGTGAAGGTGGCCCCTCTCTTCTTCCTTTGTTTTTCTGCCATCTGTATTCATATGTGCAACTCCCACGGGATACGCTGCTTTAGCCAATCTCGGTGCACAATTAATGAAATTAATCATTTGTGGATTTTTTTTAATTTTTTTTTAAACCTTTATTTATTCCTTTTTTAAGCTATACACGATCATACACTGTCAACACCACAATGAAAAGACAGCTCCGCTGTAACGTGTTCCTTTAGCAGCTCCGCTGCTGCTAAGGGAGAGTCTGGGAAACACTCGTAAATCTCCGGTGTTCCTTAGGAAAGTATACCTTACAAACCTTCGTAGGATGTTAAGGTACATCAAAACTGGGAAACACAGCCCTGCTCTGTAGGCTAAACATATAAAAGCAAACAGAATTTATTACCTGTTTCCCCAGTCACCATTTGGCTCAGTTGTCCAGTCTTTGCAGCCTGATCATCCATATCTGGGGCAACTGTAATATTTTGGAGCAGAGAATAAATAAATGATAAATAAACAGCTTTTAGGCCCATCTAAATATGTTTTTTTCTTTGTTTTATATAAATCTTTGCAAAGACAGTTTTTGTTATATGAAAATTATATAATCTATATCAGATTATAAATGCCAGTTGCTTTGTCCAAAAAAGGCATTTAAAAACCACAGCCTACATACAGCTCAAAAATGATAAAATATTAATGTTTTTACCCCTTTGGTTTATGACAGGGGTCTTCAACCTTTTTCAGCCCAAGGGCCCCCTCACTGATAAAGAAACAGACCGGGGACCCCCTAGATTTAATATCAGTAAAATCGCGGCCATTTTAAGCTTGGCCTGTAATAACATATTTATAATCCCTTATTAACCCGTTTATATTCTCAGTCATAATTATTATGTATTATTATTATTAGTCATGAGGATGTTTTACACAATGAAACATTTGGTTTCAGGATGACACATACAGCAATTCACAATGTCTAATGTTTCAGCACAACAGATAATGTTGAAGTCGCCTTCTTGTACTTTATTGGAGTATTTTAATTTTAAGATACTTTGTAATTCAACTTCACAACATTTCAGAGGCAAATATTGTACTTTCTACTCCACTGCATTTATCTGACAGCTTTACTTTTCAGATGAAGATTTGACACAAAGTCAAACAAGCTCGTAAAATATGAAATACAAAAGATCTGATTCTGGTGATGAGGGAGATAGAGACGGAGAGAGAGAGGGAGAGAGAGAGAAAAAGAGAGAGAGAGAGAAATGTGCTTCTGCTTCACGATGACGCACAGACACAGGGTCACAAAACCCCACATGGAAGGACTCTAAACATGCAATATGAATGAATATAAGTTAAATTAGACTCCATGTTCTGGGGGGCTATTGATGGATGGACTTTAGCCTCAGTGAGGTGACTGAGTGACTCACAGCTTGTGATGCTCAGAGAAACTTGATATGAGGCTTTCAAAGCAGGAAAATATTCCAGCGGTTTATCTTACAAGTGGCAGAAGTTAATCTTTAAGTGTCTCTTATGTCTTTTACGTTTAATAGGCCACCACACCTCTGAGTGAGTGCGCCTCAGAACGATGCTAGTCTCCCGGTCCGTCGGGTCTCCCGAGACGCGCATGTGTCTCGTTGTCTCCCGGTGCCTGTCGCCTGTGACTGCTTTCCGCGCGTGTCGGTGTTTGTCCCGGGAGCTTCCAGGCTCATCGCGATAAACCCCCGTTTGTCCAGACCAGATGGTACCTCCACTTACCCACCTAGGGCTGCCCCTGACCAAATTGGGGCCCTAAGCAAAATTTTATTCTGAGGCCCCCATCCCAAATGTATCAAAATGACCGTACAACAACTTTCCATTTAACTTGACAACCTTTATTGGCAATAACAAATGAACTGTATACAGTAGTTTGGCTGTATGAGTCAAATAAAATAAAAAATTCAACCTGAAATAAATAAATAAATATTATATAAAAATAACTTCAAACTGAAATAAATAAACAAATCTGAGTCACAAATAGCCATCAATTACTCATCAAAAGAAAGTAACTTCCACCACCTCAATCCCCCACCCTTGATTAAACACTGAAAATAAAATAAAAGAGGGAGACAGGATTTCCTATTTAATCGTATTTTGTTATATTTCTCCCCCTCCCCTCTCTGGAAGCGTCCGACCTCCCAGCCCCGCACATACCCCCGAGGCTCTTTTGGATGACTCTTCACCTGCTGCAGCTCTGCAAGTGCCTGCCGGCGCACACCTCTGATTGTTCAGATGTCGAGTGCTGTCAATCACTGCAGTGACGCATGGGCGGTCAGGTCTCTTCTCTCCTTCCTCGAGCTGATTCTACGCGCGCCTCACGGTAGCGCATACGTGCATCCATTGCACATATGCGCAAATCCGTCCCCTCGCGTAAAGTGTGGCCCCCCATGGAAGATGAGGCCCTACGCACAGCGCGTGTTCTGCGTTCAGAGAGGGGCGGCCCTGTACCCACCTTCCCTCCAACTGCGCTACACGCCCTGTGGCCTCCTACGGCCCTCTGACGCTGGGGCAGGTGTACCCTGCTGTATTACTCGCTGCATCATTCATTTTGTCAATACTTTTTGTCAAAAGTAGCTTAGAGCTGTTAGAACAAACGGACAGCTCTCTGGTCATTAACATAGACTGTATAAAATAATGGACGTAGTCACCGTGACGTCACACGTCCGTTTCTGAAGAGTGGATTTGAAGCTCAAAATACTCCGCTCTGGACGTCGCCATCTTGGAAGTGCCTGACTCCGCCCAACTCCCCGGACAATCAAAAATGGGCAAAGAGGCGGGCCGGAGGAAGCCTGGCTACTTAAACACGCCCACCTCGCTCTGCGCTGCTAAGTTAGCTGAGGCTAACAAGCTAGGCTAAGAAGCTACGAGGCTAACAAGCTACGCTACTTTGGCTAGCCCCTGTGGCAGCTCCCTCACGAAACTTGAGGTAAATTGAGTTTAGCTTAAATTAACGTTATACAACAAACCTTGAAACAATGATTCAGCTGTTATCTTAAAAAAACGCTTCGACTTTTTAAAAAAAATATATAATGCTATTATTTATTGCACTTATTTTACTTTCATATGCAATGTGGAGCACTGGTGACAGCTGTGTCCGGCGTGGTGTCCAGAGAGCTGCAGAGACTCTGGGAATCACCCTCAGCATGCCGGGCGTCCATGTCTGCTGGTTTGGCTGAGGTGGACCATAGACTGTATAAAATAACTTGTTTAAAATTTCAATAAATCCCATTTATATTTGCACTGCTTTTGTCTTTGTTACTGACTGAATGTTGTATTTCACAATCAAATCTGACTGTCAATTGAAAGGACAAACAAATCATACACTACAGATAAAACATAAAGCATTAATGTTTAACATTGTCACTGACAAAAAAATAGGCAGTCCATTGCTGTGTGGGCCTGATTATTTTAACCCTGTACTTGACTGGATAAAAAGGCTCAAAATGAAAAACAAAAAATTAGCTGGACACAATAGTTTTGAAGCCCCCAAGGACATGTCACTTGTTCGCTATGTTGCCAACTCTGAAAGGGTCTTCCTCAGGCAAAGGTATCGTAACGTTTTTATAATGAGGCAAACAGACCTCACTATATAAGCCTCAATACCAAGCAATACCCACAGAACTTTCTCATGTGTCACAATGTCACAAATAAATAATACCTCCTATGGGACTTAAAATTATTCAGTGTGCAGATATTTCCGTGTTTTTCACAAAAGGAGAATCGTTAATCAGTGAATTTTCTTCATTTGTCTTAAAGAAATGTTCAAACAAAACCAGCACATAACATCAGCTTTTCATTTCTTTTTTACATTCTGCTAAGATAAATGCAAACTTGGGTAAATGTTAAGACATAAATGAAAACATTAAGATGCCATTAATAACAATTACATTTTGTTACTGGTTTAAATCACCACTACATTTCCAATCATCACAGGGAAACTGATGAATGACAGATTTCCAAAAAATTTGCTTTTACTCTAAAGTCATTTCTGTCTGATCCACTTTATATCACAAAAATTCTAACCATTACACAAACAGTTTAACAAAATTAAGTCAAAGCTTGCATTCATGAAATCATCACTATTAAAAGGTTACAAAAAGTACACATGAAATAAATGAAAAGATTTTTAACAGTAATAATAAAACCTATGAATTAGGACCCAGTGTCATAATTTGCAAAATCTTAATTTCTTGTTAAACAACCTCTTTACTGTGGAGTAAATATCATATCATTGGTCGAGGCGTTGTAACTTTCCTTAAGTGTCCTACAAGAGAGAAAGATGACAGGTTAAAAACACAGGTAGAAAACATTGACTACAGCCTGTCTTGGTTAAAAGCCCACTCACCACCACAATAATCTTACTGCTGAGTAAGTGGCTGTCATTCATAAAATAGTTTTGTGTTTAAAGTCTGTAGATATTTGACTTTACATTTGAATTTGATTTAAAATTTAACTGTACTATCAAAACAACTGGAGTATGAATGCACAGTATGCAGTTCCATTGGATCTTCACAGACTGTGTGTGGGGGGAAAACATAGTAATTCTCACTTTGATAAAGGGTCTTTGCATAAAAAGCACTGAAATGTTAAAGTTGGTAAATACATGTCATGTTCCTTGATTGATAAAATCTTCATTTGGCCTTCTGCATCAGGGGAACACTAAACTGCACTGGTGTGTCAGTGTGTCATTTCACCTTATCAGTAATAGTACGGAGCAAGCTGTGCCCTAATCGAGTACTTAGTAATGTATGACAATTAGTAATATATGTAATGCATTTAATTGTATTATGGACAATAATTCATCATTTCAAACTAATAAGTTTAGTGAGGTACTGTATGGAAAAGGGTGTCTTTATCCTGGATTCAGTGCTGAAGTGATGACTCAAAGTGTTCACTGCACAGACGGGAAGCTTGTTTGGAGTCCAGTTCTGTCTTCTGGTGTTGAGTGTCCACTGGTCCAGTCTGTCTGGGTCACCTAGAGGAAAACTTTACACAGACAAATAGATATTCAAAGTAATATATGTGTTAGCTACCTACTTTGCAGACACTTTTACATGCAAACAATACAATTTAAATTACTTCAATGTTCAACAGATCATAATCAATTTAATTTAGCAAAACAAAAAGGTGGTGACCATCACAGTCCTCATATTCTGTCTGTGCATTATCTATTGTTGTGTAGATACAGGCCTATATCATACTTTTATTTTCTTAATATTTTATATGTGACAGTCAAATGTCACATTAGCCTTTTTAATTACGTTACATACCTTATTGTAATTTCACACAGTTCACCATTTTTTAATTTACATACACAAGTATAGCCTTAATGTTACGTTAATGTTACACTGCTCATATGACAACGTTAACGTTGCATCACGTTAGCTAACTAACGTGGTGGACCTTTATTTTCAAACCTCACACAGCCTTTTGTTCAAAATATTCTCTCCCTAAATGCCTAACGTTAAATCCTAACACTTCTCTGTCCGGCTCTGACTGCGATACTGGCGTCTTGCTCGAAGGCTAACGTTAAATGTTAGCTGGCTGGTTAGCTGGTTAACGAGCTAAGCTTGAGTTGTATCGTATTGTATGTGGCTCTGTAACTTGATGTGGATGTTGCTGCTGTGATACAGGTCGCACTTGAAAATGAGACCTCTGATCTCAGCGTGATTTTACATGTATTAAATAAAGGCTTAATAATATAATAATAAGCTGACAGCTAGGTGGTGACCGTAGTGACCGCAGACACCGACACCCGCTAATTAGTGCTAACATATAAACATAATTAAAATAATACTAGAATTTCCGAATTTCACTTACCGAAAAACCTGGAGCACAGACTTCTTGGACGGTCTGTTGGTATAATTAATCGACAGCAAGCCATATTACTCCAATATTTGCCTGAAAACATATCCAGCAGGCACAGACCCGGCTGAGAGGACAGGTTCAATGCCTTGAACATGGACACGAACTGGCTGAGATGACGCCGAGCAGACTGCGAGTCTGAGCTCAGCTCCGCACAGCAGAGCCAGCGGCTAGTTAGCATGCTAGTTAGCCACCCGTGACAGTGCCACCTGTCACTCAAAGTGACCACGCCCTTAATTATGCGCAATTTCAAACCTTAATAACATTTAAACGGAAGAATTAGAAAAAAATTCACCCCCCTCAGAGTTGTCATGAAAGGGGAAATTAACTATAGAGACCAAAACCATTTTTTGTACCAGGCTGTAAACATGTTTATTTCTGCTCTAAAGTCGGGCATTTTAACATGGGGCTCTATGGGAATTTGCTCACTTCCGGAGCCAGCCTCAAGTGGACAGTCGGTGAACTGCAGTTTTTGGCACTTCCGCATTGGTCTCACTCGTCTCCACCGGAGGTTGGGGCTTGGTCATTAATGATGTTGAGAAAATTCCAAGTTGCACTAATGGTAATGATCTTAACTGTTTCTAAAAAAAAAAAAAAGGCTCACAAAATGTGACTAAATGGTTGCATTTTGGGGCGCTGAGTTGGAAAGCCTCATCATTTAATTTTTTTGTATTGCCACTAAGGTTATTCATTTTCCCTTATTTTACTATTAACTGACGTTAATGCTAACAAGCTAACACCTGCTACAGACAAAAGTTAGCTTAGAAGTGTGAAAATGAAGTTAGCTAAATTCACTTTGGAGAAAGTTAGCTTAGTCAAATTTGAGGCGCCATCTTACCGAATTTGTACAGATACCATTAGAATATGTACTTACACTGTACGGCCACATCCTCATCCTTGACATATCGTCGCAATGGGAGCCTCTTTCTTCTGCTCTTCCTCGTTCGGTCCATTGCTTCTCTCACCGCCATGACAACTCACTGCTCCTCGTAGTTAAGATGCACAGGTGAGCCACCGGAAACGAACATCTTGTTTCCAAAATAAAAGACAAATGGCACTGGATATTTTTTTATTTAAACAAGGAAGCTACAAAGGTGCACGTTTTCCGCGCGCAAGTACGCACGCACACGTTACTAATAGAATGTCAAATGAGAAATACTTTTGGTAAAGTAAGGTTATTATGTTTGTTATTGTTTATTTAACGTCTTTGCAAAAATACGCAGTTGGTCCGACTTCCTGTTTTTGTACTTACTATTGCAAGCAAATTGACTACTGTAGTTAGAGCGAAGCAAAGGCAAAATGCCACTGCACATGAGGATACTGCGACATATTGAGCGAAGACAGACATCAAGGGGGAAAAAGAAATTGATAAAATGGCTCCAGAAAAAGAAACTGTTAAAAGCTCAGGTGAAATGCAAACTCTGCAGAAAGAAAATGAAAATGAAAGAACATGCTAATGTTGATGGACACCAGTGGTAAGTAGCCTAATGTTAGCTAGCAACCATTATGGCCGCAGGTTTTCATGTTGGCAAGTTTTGGGAAACTTTCCAGGGGTACAGTTACTTCTATGTAATGTTACAAGTTCAGTTTCATTTCTAAATATAGATCCTTGTCTCGAGGGATACAGTGATGAATAATGATTAAATTTGCAATGCTCGCCCATTTGCCTTTCTTAATTCTAAGTCTATTTCACCTTTTCGTAGGCAGTGTCAAAGAAAAAGACACAGAGGGAAAACGGTGAGGAAGTCAGTGAGATCAGGGTCACTGTTTGAGAGGAGCAAATCATCCTTATTCAATTGGATGAAATATATTTACAGGTAACTTTACAAACACCATCTTACGAAACTTGCAGAATGAACATTATTACTACCTAAACCAAACAATTGTGTTATCCTCCAAAATGAGGACGCCAGTTTTTCTTTTAATTTCAACTCTTGTAAAAACAACTCATATAACAAGTAACATCATTTTGAGAAATGAGGTCCAGGATGTGCACACCTCACACATTCTTTAGACCATGTGCCCACCAACTTCGAGATTTATCATAACAGAACCATGCATATGCACTGAAAAGAATGCATATACATATTTCTGGCTTTGTCTGTACATACAGTTTTAGTCATGAATCTACAAAGAGTTTTATGTATCTCGTCCCTGGCCTGTGAACAGCTTGATCATGTCTGAATGCAAATGTCCCTCCTTTCCTGCATTTTGTTTTTGCATTTCCTGATTGCTGCCTACTAAAATCAGAAGAGTGTGAGCGTGTTACAGATTGTAAGATTTTTTTATCTGTATCCTGTGAAAAATTTATGATTTCTCTTTGACAGGTTTTCCCAGGGGCTGCAACTATGACAGATTGACATGATACAGGATGGTGTGGCAGGAAGTAGCAGGACACTATCTAAGATGAGTGAGAAGTTGAGGAAGGTCTGCAAGGATGCAATAAAAAGAAGAAAAAGAAGAGGGAAGCAAACATTAGGACAGATGGAGTTTGTTATGATAGATGAGAGTAACTTCTACCACAAAAGAAAGGTGTGTATGAAACATGGGGTATAACCTATGACTTACTAGGACCCCTGCCCCCACATAAGCAGATGTGTCACAGGGCAAACACATATGAACATAGTCATGCCACATACCGCTTTGTCCAGAAGCAGCTCAGCTTGGTCTACAAATCCAGATCATGTGGGCTCAGCATTTCTGTTTTTCTCTACATATCCATCTGGACCTTCTGCTGCCCCACCCAATCATGAACTGCACGGATGTCGTAAAATACTTGTCACTTCTAGAGTAAACACAGCCATAAGTGCAGTTATTGCAGAAATAGAATCAGTAACAACAACTAAAGAAGTATAAGCGTTTGCATTTTCGTACACTTCCGATTTAATATACTAGTGTAACAGTGCTGTTAAAACAAACCTGTAAGTACTAAGTGTAGAGTTACTGAACTTTTTTGGACTAAAAGTATGCATTTTCAGCAGCGGGAAGTCCAGACTGATATGTAGAGTGAAACAGAAATATTGAGCTTGATGATTTTACCTCATATATATCAATGACCCCTAAACCTATATGTCAAAATTTAATTCCAACTGGACAGTGTGTTGGGCATGTGTAGCTTGCATGATAATTCTGTACTGTAGATTCAGAGTCACAACAATTAATTGAGTCTTTCATCTTTCATTTAAAGCTGCCTATTGGTATTTCTATTAAATATTTAGTCATGTCCCAAAATACTTTAATGTTTTTTTAGTTTGAACTATATTCAGCTGGGGGCCTTTACTAGCAAATATTAATAAATTTGATTGATTTCATTTATTGAAATCGCATGTCAAGTAATCATTTAAAATCCTTTTCAGTTTTTTGAATTTAATTTTCCTTTTCTTTTTTCTTCTTTATTGCAGTATGGTAGAGGGAGATTTGGAGGGACCTGGAGGAGGAGGAAATGGGTCTTTGGGATGCTTGGCATAAAAGACAGAAGGAGAAGACCCATCCTGAGGCTTGTTAGAAAGCGATCCCGGCGTCACCTTATTCCTATTATCAGACGGCACGTTCGCCGGGGCACTACGATCATCACAGATCAGTGGAGGGTCTACATGACTGCACTGACTGATAATGGATATGTGCATTTTTCAGTCAATCACAGCCAGGCCTTTGTTGACCCTCTCACAGGAGCCCACACCCAGAATATTGAGCGTGCATGTTCACTGTATAAGTCCCAGGTCTGGAGACTGCGGGGTAACAGATCAGAGACAAAGCTAAAGGAACACCTTGCTTTGATTGAATGGACACATTGGCTGGCAAATGAACATGAGGACGATCCACTTGGACGATTGCTCCATGACATACACCGCCAGTACAAAGTGTAAAGAGTATTACCACGCGGTTAAAAATGATACTATACCTCATATTACAAGTACCAATACTTTGTGAATGAAGAAAAAATGTTTTTTGTGAACATGTTATTTTGTTGTGTTTGGACACAAAAAAAAATGTTATTTTGGTGCCTGCGAAGGCAAAAAAAAGTTATTTTGGTGCACATGGAGCCAAAAAAAAGGTATTTTGGTGCCCATGGAGGCAAAAAAATATTATTTTGGTGCCCAAGGAGGCAATTTTTTTTTTATCTTTGTGCCTGTGGAGGCAAAAAAGTTATTTTGGTGCACATGGAGGCAAAAAAAAGTTATTTTGGTGTCTATGGAGGCAAAATATTATTATTTTGGTGCCCGTGGAGGCAATTTTTTTTTTATCTTGGTGCCTGTGGAGGCAAAAAAGGTTATTTTGGTGCACATGGAGGCAAAAAAAATGTTATTTTGGTGTCTACGGAGGCGAAAAATTATTATTTTGGTGTCTGTGGAGGCAATTTTTAATTTTTTTTTTGGTGCCTGTGGAGGCAAAAAAGTTATTTTGGTGCACACGTAGGCAAAAAGAAAAGGTTATTTTGGTGCCTACAGAGGCAAAAAATTATTATTTTGGTGCCCGTGGAGGCAATTTTTTTTTATCTTGGTGTCTGTGGAGGCAAAAAATTATTATTTTGGTGCCCATGGAGGCAATTTTTTTTATCTTGGTGTCTGTGGAGGCAAAAAAAATGTTATTTTGGTGCCTACGGAGGCAAAAAATTATTATTTTGGTGCACATGGAGGCAAATTATTTTTATTTGGGTTCCTCATTAGTTCCTCAGTAACCACTGTAATTTTTGTGTACCTTACACAAAAAGGGTAACTAATGAGTAGGTAATGATTCAGTACTCATTACCTACTCATGTTGATGTCTCACTTTACTTGAGGGTACACAAAAAGAGTAACTAATGAGTAGGTAATGATAACTTAATCATTACCTACTCATTTTGATGTCTCACTTTACTTTAGGGTACACAAAGGAATAGGTAATGATTCAGTAATAGTTAGTTCCTCATTAGTTCCTCAGTAACTACTCCTCTGAACTTTGATTAGGAGTTACTGAAGAACTGACCATTAACTAATAGTTAGTCCCTCATTAGTTCCTCAGTAACTACTCCTCTGAACTTTGATTAGGAGTTACTGAAGAACTGACCATTAACAAATAGTTAGTTCCTCATACATTCCAAATTTGTTTTATAGTAACTACTTTAAATTTTGTGCACCTCAAACAACTGTACTGTGAACAACAGTGTGATCAGTATACAGTACTTTACACGCAGCCCCCATGATAAATTCTTTAAGCTTAGCTTACCTAAAATGTGACACACTATCATATTTATTTCTAAGGCATCATGGTACAGAATAACATGGATGGTCATATTAATGTGTATGTGGTCTGAAAATAATGAATAAACCTCTTCTCAAGAATCCTGCTGTTTTTTTGTTAAGGAACTAATTGTAAAGATGATGATGAAGTAATGAAAGACTACTTATTATGTGTCACTTTACTTTAGGACATAAAAAGGTTAACTAATGGACAGGTTATTGAGTAATGATTCTGTACTGATGAAGTAACTAGTTCACTAATCATTAAGTCGTGATTAACTCATCTATGAAATTTGATCATGAGTAAATGAGGAACTGACCATTAACTAATAGTTAGTTCCTCATTAGTTCCTCAGTAACTACTCCTCTGAAATTTGATCATGAGTTACTGATGAACTGACCATTAACTAATAGTTAGTTCCTCATTAGTTCCTCAGTAACTACTCCTCTGAAATTTGATCAGGGGTTACTGAAGAACTGACCATTAACTAATAGTTAGTTCCTCATTAGTTCCTCAGTAACTACTCATTAGTTCCTCATTAGTTCCTCAGTAACTACTCTAATTTTGTGTAGGTTAGTTCCTCAGTAACTATTCATTCGTTCCTCATTAGTTCCTCAGTAACTACTCTAATTTTGTGCACCTTAGTTCCTCATTAGTTCCTCAGTAACTATTCATTCGTTCCTCATTAGTTCCTCATTAGTTCCTCAGTAACTACTCTAATTTTGTGTACCTTTGTTCCCCATTAGTTCCTCAGTAACTACTCATTAGTTCCTCATTAGTTCCTCATTAACTACTCTAATTTTGTGTACCCTATTGTAAAGTGTTATCCAATAAATGTATTTCTCTAACATCATGTAAATGTACTGAGTGTTTACTGCTGTTACCAGGCGCATACTTTTCTGATAATATTCTTCCAGTAACACTCATTGGGCCTCATTCACTAATATGAGCGTGGAAATGTACTACTAATACTTTGCGCACAAAATAAGTGCATACGCAAAATCACCGTGGGATTCATGACACCTGTGCGCCGGCCAATTTTGTTCTCACCACCTTGTCTATGTGTGGGAATCAGAATCATTCTGAATTGACAGGCATGTGCTTGTAATTTGTGATTAGCATAATACCACGCCCCCATTTCTCCATATAAGGAAACTGCTTGCCTAGAGTTGATTCATGAATGAAGGAAGTGGTTACGGGAGCGGTTACGTGAGGAGAAAAGTAATAAATTTCACAGTTAGAAGCGATGGTGCTGGGTCTTGCAGGAACGTCATGCCTCTGCAAGTAATTGATTGCTGGCAGACACTCTGTGCTGCAATAAAATGGTTAATCAGCAGTGCCGTGCACTCTAGAACCGATGTGCTGCTGGTTCTGCTGGCCTGAATAGATTAAAATGTCTATAGCCTTACTGTTGTTTACAGCCTTATAGACTGAGCTGAGTAGTGATGCACGGGTCGACCCATAACCCACGGGACCGCAAATGGACCTGCGGGTCGGGCAGCAGTGATCGTCTGTTAAATCGCTCTGTAAATGATAGTTTGACATTATTATTAGAATCTATTTATCTATAATCTATTACTGTCATGGCATCCGAAGGTAGGCTACTGATGTGTTGAGCAGGTGACAGTCCACGGTCGTTTTCAAAACACACTTGTTTCACGCACTCGTGACAGATAACGAAAAAACAGCTAGGCCTATATAAAAATATGTAAAAAAAAAAAAAGAATATCAAATTTTCATAATGGACACCTACCCATAGAAACGAATATTCGAATATCCGAATATTTGGGTCCAGCCCTATAAAGGGTTCAAAGTGTTCAGGTTTCATGCTGTTAAGAAATAAACTGTTTGCTTTTTTCCTCCCAAGATAAAGTTCGTGATTAAATACATTATCTGACTCTCTGTCTTTCTTCACCATCTTTTTAATGAGAGAGGACGAGCGTGTAACTTGCTGCAAGATACTGCTGCTTTCACTAAAACACACTGTTGCCGCTGTTGCGCAAGCTCACACTCAACTGAGGCTGTACTTCAATCCCTGATCACTAAGCACCTGTAACTAGTCCCTATTATTAACTGGACATTACACAGGTAGCCACGTCCATACGGTGACAAGCCCCAGACGCACAGCACTTTTTGCCGGTCACCCAAACAATATAACATTTTAGCATTAATGGAATAGAGACTTACTAAAAATACTAACTAAAAACAGTTGAATTAAAAGACCAGAACAAAAAATGCTCACCAACAAGCCATCTACTTCTCACAGCCCCTGCCTCCAAACACATTCCCACTGTACTGTTTTGCAAAATAAATGAGTCGTGGGTGCCTCCTGGCCAGCAGGCTACAGCGTTAAGGATATGGCAGTCGGGATTACAGATCATCTGCACGTTGATGGAGTGATAGTTTTTTTCTGTTCATGTATTGCATCGAGTCAATCGATGGAGCTTTGGTGCGCACATGGGTACAGTCTATTGCGCCAGTTGTATTTGGCATTCCAGCTATGCCATGGAACCCTCTCTTCACATCGATCTGATTATGTTCATCATATGGGAATTCGATATATTCAGGCAATAGCCTTAGGATGCCATTTAATACCTGTGGGATGACACAGCTCAGGGAGGGCTGTGAAATCCCAGCCCGGTCTGCTATTGTGGCACGGGCTGCAATATCCTCTAGCAAGGCTAGATATGCCAACTTAACACTTGCACAGGTGAATCAGAATCGTTTATATACCCTGCATGCCCTTTAACATGCTACCAATTAACCAATTGCCATTGGCCACAGATGCGTAATTTCATGGCACAAGAAATGGTTGGGAGTGGGTGATCATTATAGGCCAAAACAATTAAATGAAAGCCAAAACTGTTAGACCTACATTTCAAAATGTACATTCTCATATATTCCTTTGTAAACTAGGACTGTTGATATCGTTGAATATTTCAATTGTCACAATGATGAGGGTGAACGTGTGTCAATTTCCTGGTTATTTAATACATTTGGCCAATATATTAGTAAATTAATGATTTTGAAAAATGTTAAATAAATCTCTTTTTCAGGAATGTGGTTTTATAGGCTCTGCATGTACTTAAAAGGTATGTGTTTGCATTTTCTAAGTCAATTCGGCCTTCCTCATTTGTGCGTACGCATGGTCTGAGGCAGTTCTAAATTTGTTCGCAGAGTAAGAACAAATTCAGATAAGAAAATATTGATGAATCTCGGATTTGTGTGTCAAACGATAATACGCACAGTTTAAGCACAGATTTGTGCGTACGTGCTGTTTGTGAATGAGGCCAAACGACTTCTTGCCCATTTACAGAATATTTAGTTTGTACACCGCCTCGTGTTTCAGAGTAGAGTGCAACAAGTTCAGCAGAGAGTCCTCTGTGCCTGCGGCTTGTGCACCATTTACAGAGGCCGGCGCCATGTTTTGTCCTACAAGTATAAACAAATCTTTAGTGTCAGTTCAAATGTAGAAATGACATATATTACTTAAAGTGTTGTCTGTATTTTACAGTAATTATTGTATATTTTGAAATGTTATTTGTAAATATTAACCCTTATACTTTTTCATAAAATGAAACTTTCATAACACTTTGGTCTCTTGACATCATATAAAATCTAAAAACTTTCCCAGTGTTTTTTCTTTAGCACTTTTCTTAAATTGATTTTGTAGAGTCGATAAAAACTAAAAAACATTTTGCAATAAAGGAGATTAAAACATAAAAAGGAAATTAAAGACTAAATTAAGCTCATAAAGTAAAAGCAGAGCCATAAAACCAGAACAACATTAAAACAAACCCACAGAGACACATTTTATTAACTTGCTTTCATCGGAAACAGACTTGGTTAAAACTACAAGCTCCATCTCCAAACTTTAATGGTCCAAAATGACACGGTTACCTAGCAACCCGTCATCAGATAACAGCTCCACATTCATAGGCCAGGGACATTAAAAGTCATCAACTGGAAGGAAAATGTGGGACATGGAGAGCAATCTGCTGCCATTACACCTCATCTGACCTCCATTAGTGCACACACAGTTAACTTACACAGGCTGCATTACTGTACAGAGACAATCACCTCCTACCTCTCAGCTTTAATGTTACACTGCTGCTCAGAGGACGGACAGAGTTCGAAAATTATCTTGAAACAGACCACAGAGTTAGAGTTTCTTCTTTTGTACGAGTCTGATTCTGATGGATATTTTTATTATAATACTGGTTTCCTTTTTATAGTTTTGTCCCTCATTTCTATGAAAGAAGGACACATGTTACACTCATGATGGAAAATTATATAAAAAAAAACCAACTGTATTTTTATATTGTAATAAACTTTTATTGTTTAAAATTTTAGGTAACTATTAACCCAAAAGAAAATACAATTCATATAAATGGACACACCAGGACCATTCCTCTTCCTCCTGAACTCATAAACTTCTACCTTACGAGAGGTAATGGTTGTATTATTAGTCTTCTGTGTTGGGGAGTAGCAAGTTACATGTTATATAATTTTATACAAAATAAATGTAATGTAACTTAAGTTAGTAAGAAAAAAAAAAATAAAATTACAGTTAGTAATCAAAATGTTGGCGATTACAAATGGGTAACATCCAAATACATTCATCCTAGTAACAAAAAAGCCTATATGTAGAATAAAATATTCAATTAAAAAGAAATTATTTCTTTTGGCATATTTAGGAAAAACGCAGGCCAGCAGAGACATTGGGATGAATCTGAATGCGACACAATCAAGGTAACAGGTGGTGCTCCCCAATAATCTGGTTGAGAATCTTAAATAAAAGCATATGTCCTGCAAGAGAGGCAATAAAAACAAATAGTATGGGCCAATTTGTCATACTGACATTTAAAGCCCAGTTCAGACCAAAGATTCTCAAAGAGACAAAACTGTTTGAGAATGTTGCAGAGAAAAGTTGCAATTGGTGGTGCAGTTTTAAAGCATGTCACCTGTTTCAACAGCCAATCAGCTTATAGTGAAGTCTGATGGTCCCCACCGAGCCCTCCGTTTCTGTCCTCACGGTGAGCCGGTGTTGGATGGGTTGCTGCCGCTGCTCACTGTATGTGCTTATGCCCTGCCCACACACACTGTCATTGACTGATAAATTGGTGCTGGTTATTTATATTATCTGATGCTGGTTTTGTTTCATCACTACTACAAATACAGCTGTAGCCAGTATCTCACTATCACTATACTCATTTATATTTTAATGAGCTACAAATTATATTCAGCCAGAAAATAAGCCTGAAAAGCTGCAAATCAGAACAGACGTACAGAGTTGCATAGAGATAATACATTGTCTCATCTGGTTGACTTGGTGTGAACCGGCAGGTTTTTACAACATTGCAGAATGACGCATTGCAAATACTTTCCTGTTTCAACTTCTGTCATCACAAATCTTTGGTCTGAACTGGGTATAAGTTGTGTAAATGGATTCAAGACGTGAACTCCTGCACTGAGTTACATGCAAAAAAACATTCCACCTTAAATCTTGCCAGTAGCAGCTAATCGTAGCCCTTGAGCAGCACAGTGAATTAAATTATTTTGGATGTTTCAGACGTGGCTTCATTTACTTGCTGCATGTAAATTAAAAAAATCAAAACACTTTTGTTAATTCACCATTAAGCGTTGATCAGTTTCAAGCTAATTACAGCCAACTACATCCACGTTATCACCTAAAACTACTAAGCCAGATATTATGCTGACTGACGTGTAATATTTCCAGTACGATGAAACTATAAGGTCAGTCTAGCATTTGATCATGGGGCTGGTTATTGTTGGCTATAATGTAAACTAGCCACCAAACTAACAGTGTGTTACAGGCTCCCCGTTTTTCACCTTTAAGGTTGGCCTTGTGGGTAACCTGTGAGTGTGTGACATGTGCTACATGTATTTGGAGGAAAGCTGCTCTCTTGAGGTGTCATGTGAAGACACATGAAGTAAACAGTGATGATAGCAGTAGAATTAAGTGTTAAGATAAGCTTAGGGCTACATCTTAACCTCATGAGAAGGCCATGTTTATTGTTTTGTGGTGAAGACTGAAATAAAGCCATTGTTAGTGAACGGCACCTGAACGCCTCGCCATCCTTCCTTCTGCAGAGTGGTTCAGACCACTGGAAGCTAGTTACCAGCTAATAATGAGCCAAGCTAAATTAATGTAAACAAGCCAGCGTGTTCCCAGCAATGGTTCGGTTGTCACTGAGAGAGGTAATGAGTGCTTGCATAACATTCAAAACAAGCCACAACTTAACTGTGTGCGCATGCACATACGTGTGTTCCTGTACTTAAACAAGGAGCACTACACCCTGCTTACAAGGGGCTGTCCTTAGATCCAGATGCCCAGTTTAAAACATATGTTAGAAAAGTTATCAAAAAGTAATCAAATCACATTACTTTGATGAAGTAATTAAAATACTATAGTTAACAGGGTATCTGGTAATCTGTTACCTACTATATTTCAAAAGCAACCTTCCCAACAGTGGTAGTATTTAAACCACAGATTGCAGGTAGCCAAAATGACCTAGTTCAGCATCAGGTCAAACTCGGCATGCCGGATGAAATTAGTTGGGCTGCATTTGGTTGTTGCCTCAGTTGAGACTTAGCATGAGTAATGGCCAAAAAAATGATTTACAATAAAGACTCACCACAAGAAGCAAACTGTTAACATTATTTCCTCCTATTTGAATTGACATTTTCAAATTGCATGTAAAAAAATTCCTGAGTATGACACTGTAAAAAGAATAAAACAAATGATGATAAATATGAAGCACAAAGAGCTGAAGACATGAGGTGTGTGTGGAGTGATGAGGAGACTGTAACCTTCCATGCGTTTTTACTGGGGCTCTTTGAATCACCTCTTCCTCCGCAGCGCTTTACTGACATCAGTCAGCTGTTTTTATAAATTATACCAGTATTCACACATCCGGAGTGGATGGAAACAAGAATTCATTCATGCTTTATTTTCTCCTTTTTCTGGTTTAGTCTGAGCTAAAATTGGATGGATATGTGACCAGTGAAGGCTCCACATTAGCTATCAATTTTCTTTCTCTTTTTGTGTCTCTATTTCAGACTGAATTCAATTTAACCCTCAGTATATTTGTCCATCCGGGCACATCCACCCTTTTGCTCTTAATCCCTCTTTATTGTCCTCTAAACACACACAAACATCTCGGTTTCTCACACACACACACACACACACACACACACAAACACACAGAGAATCACACTGTTCCTTCACAACAGTGTCATTTCTGTATTTCCTGTGTGTTATCAGCTCTCATTGAGGAGCACATTGCAGCCTCCTCACCCCATCAGCAGTCTGCACTCTGTCTGCTGACACCAATAAAATCATCTCACATGCTGTGACTCTGTCAGTCTGCACAGAAAACACTTTATCAGACCAAGCTACTGCTGCAGGTTAAAGGACAGTTATTACTAACAGATTAGCTGTTCTCAATCCCAGAACACCAAATACAGCAACTTGGTCAGTGGTCGTCAGCGTCTCACTCTGACACACAAGAGACCTTTCAGTGTCTGTATGAGACACAGCAGGCTTTCAGCTAACGCCCATGAAAACACAACTGCTGCAATGTCTCCTAATCTCCAGAATAAATGTTGGCATTTTTTTTGTAGTGGATACATTGAAACTTTATCTTTAAACAATGCTGTGGTTAATGAGGAAAAAATATGGAGTGCTGCACTGAGTTAAGGCTCTGTGTAGTCAGTTGTAAAAAAAAAAAAAAAACAACAACACTGAACTGCATGAGGAACACTACTGCTATAATATGTAGTGATGCCACCTGATACAGCATCAAACTGCTGGACATCTTCCTATACAGTTTTTTTTCTGTTTTTGGTGTACTGTCGTTATTATGTACCTCTGGCCTCTTATATTATTGCCTGTTTGTCATGTTTTTTAGACATATATCATTGAGGGTGATTTATTATGTTTTTCTTACATTATACCTTCCTCTCAGTATTGTCATGTTTTTGATCTAGTATTAGTGAGGTTGAACCCTTGTGTATTTCTATACACTCTCTTTTAAGTATACAATATCACTGATGACATGTTTGTATACATATATTACTGGGTTGATCCTTTGTAAGCTCTACAAAGTTTTTCAACACATTCTTACTCCGACCTCGTCACATATTGTCGTGTGGTCTTTCCATGCCCACGTATGTTGTGAAAGGTACCCTGGGTGCGTTGGTTGTTGATGTTCTGAGACACTGTGTCAAGTTCTCCCTGTTTACATACAGTCTCGGTACAATGTAAATGGACTTTTTTTGTTTAATTCAACAACAAACATGCACGGTTAGGGTTAATATGGGAAAGAGAAGCATCACACAACACCAATGCCCAATGGCTAGTGGGCCACAGCAACCTCCCTGAACAAGAACCAGTAATCATCTCAATGGCAGACATCCAAGAAGGAGTGTCAAAGATGAAGAGCTGGGGTCCGTTTCACAGAGCAGGTTTAGTGAAAATTCAGAGTCTGTTAACCCTGAAATGAGGGAAACTCTGAGTTTTCCGTTTCAAAAAGGGAGGTAACTCAAACCAGAAAAAGAGGTCTAACTCTAGCCTGTTTCAGAGAGAGAGCTCACTTAAGCTCTCAGTTACCGTAGTAACAAACTCTATGAACCTAACCTGGTCGGGAGCAGGTTTTTCTCAATGAACCTTGAGTCTCTCTCTGTCTCCGCCCTCTTTCAGAGCCACACACTCCATTTGATTTCCTCATTCATTCAGTCAGCAGGCGAGTTTTGACGTAGCCTAGTTCTGCCGTCTGTCATTTAAAAAAATCATTAAGAAAATCAGAGTCAGTGTATTAGAAGTCCATTAGGCACAGTAGGTGGCGACTTTTTTCATTAACATGGCATGTCCTTTTGATAACGATCCCGTGGATGAAGGTGCAGCATTACTGCGCAGAGAATTAAATATTCGTCGAGAGATGGTTATCAGACGGTTGTCATAGATGTTCTAGCATTTCCAGACATCATCTTTTTTAGCTGTACCGTTTCACGTCACAGTCCATCATCTATATACACAACCTAATCTGTCCTTACATTTGCAACATTACCAATCGTAGTCATGCTCTCTCATCCCAGCAGATAGTGTGTGTTGCGCTGCGTTTCTTTGCAAATGGAAGTTTTTTGTACAGTGTCGGAGATGCTGAGCACTTGAGTAAGGCAACTGTATGCAGGGTGGTCAGAAAAGTGTGCTCGTTTTACAGGCATCTGCCTTCTTTCTGTTGGCTGAGTAGAAGTCTGTGTTAGTTTAAATAGGCTTAATTATTTAACAGAACATGATATAGATGAGAAGATATTTATGTGTGTGAAAACAGCATTATGTTGGGGATAAAACAACTGCACAGTCAAACAGCCACTTAATATTTACTTTAAAATGTTTTATATTTCATCCTAAACTGCTGCCAAGTGCGCTTATCCCCCACGGGATTGCACCTAAATGAAATAAATTAATAAGCCACCATTCAAGCAGTTTTCCCCTGTAATATTATTGTGATTGCAAAGGACTACATTTAAACTTACGCACTGACCTGAGCAGCTGTGTTCTCCCACGCCCTCTTTTGCAGCTGCAGCGGTGTTGCACTTCTTTTTGAAAACGTGTTCAAACTCGCCGTATGAGCGCATTACATACTGGCTGAAGAAGCTAAATGCACTCCATGAACGTCTAGCAGCAGAGATGGCACAGCTGCTAAGGGGTGGGACCCAGGGTGGGACCCAGGGTGGGACCCACCCCCCAGAGTGGTTGACACAGGGCAGGAAAGTCCTGATCATGAATGACCCCCAGAAGGGAACCATCCCATCCAACTACAGACCAATAACCTGTCTCTGCACAACATGGAAGCTCCTGTAGGGCATCATAGGGGCTAAGATAACTACACATATGGTCCAACACATGAGTGAGGCACAGAAAGGAATTGGCAGTAACACCAGGAGAGCCAAACACCAGCTACTGGTTGACTGAGCAATCACCCAAGACTGCAAGAGCAAGAAGGCCAACCTATGCACCACCTGGATTGACTACAAGAAAGCCTATGAATCAATGCCACACACATGGATACTGAAATGTAGATCAACAGGACACTAACGGCCTTCGTATAGAACTCCATGGGAATGTGGAAGACAACCCTAGAGGCCGATTGCCAAGTCAACATCAAATGCGGCATATACCAAGGGGATGCACTGTCACCACTGCTGTTCTGCATAGGCCTGAATCCCCTCAGTCAGATCATCAGGAAGACTGGCTATGGAGATTCTGAAGTGGGGTAACAATCAGCCACCTGCTCTACATGGATGGCATCAAGCTGTACGTCAAGAATTAGTGAGAAATTGACTCACTGATCCACACCACCAGGATCTACAGCAAGGACATAGGGATGTCATTCGGGTTAGGCAAGTGTGGCTGGATGGTATCAAAGAGATAAAATTAAAAATGATGCATCTGTGTTGGCCCCCTGCTGGTTACATCCAGAGGTTTCTGTTGAAATAAACATAATATTGCATCTTTACCTTGTGTGGAACTGATCAGTGTCTCAGATGAAATGCAACATATTGGGTGACATCAGCTAAATTGGGCCATTTAAGGTTTGAGCATCTCAGCTCTTTAAAAGTTAACAGCCAATGAATGCAAATGATTTCAACCTGTTGCCACAACAGTACTTGACATGTAACAATTGATTTGATTGGTCTATGGTTGCTATGGTGGGTAGGGCAAAGCCTCATATTGAGACTGCTCCGGAGAACTGCATGGTGAGTGCCCTGACATACAAAATCTTAACTGTCAATGATAAGGTTGATAATTCAATAAAAAAACAAATGTACATAATGATGTATAATACATGTGCTGATGGCCTCCATCAGATATAATGGTAATGTTTTGTTAAACAAAATTATTTTTGATGAAAAAGCATTTTTTGTTAGTGGCCCAATTTACCTTAATGTGTTCAGGTAAATTGGGCCACACATTTCAGCTAAAATGGGCCACGTTCTGAGTTGAGTTTTAGCAAATATTTTGATGGTTCCTCTTATTAAGAAGTATTAATATATAAATATATTATTACAATATTGTATATTATAGTCCTCTTCACATTTACCTTTGTAATTATGTATGTGTGTGTTAGCTCTGGTCCAGGGTGCATCGTGAGCTAACTCTCACTAGCTAACGTTCAGTCACACACACACACGAGAAAGGGAAAGGTGAAAGAGGCATGTACTGTAGCCTAAAAGTGATAGTGGAAGATGGTTAAGTAAAGTAACATGAAACTGTAATTACAGTATGGCAAACAAGAAGGAAGAGAGAGGAACGGAGAGGAGGAGAAAGGAAGAGAGAGGAAAGGAGATAAGGAGAAAGGAAGACAGAGGAAAGGAGAGGAGGAGAAAGGAAGAGAGAGGAAAGGAGATAAGGAGAAAGGAAGACAGAGGAAAGGAGAGGAGGAGAAAGGAAGAGAGAGGAAAAAGAAGTCTATAAGGAAAGTGGCAAGTATAACCAGTGGGTAGAGGAGAGGATGAGGGGAGCCTTAGATGAATATAGGGAGGCAGTCGAGAGAGGCGTGAAAATGAACCTGCACTTTCTCTCAAGAGCGTGGAATGTTCCTCGGGCCACGCTGCAAAGACGCCTGAGTGGGAAGGTAGCTGGCACTGACCATATGTCAGGTCGAAAACAGTACCTCCCAGAGGCAGCGGAGAAGGAGCTTGCTGCAGTGTTGAAAACTATGGCACAGAGAGGGTTTCCTCTTAGCAAGAGAGATGTGCAGAAGCTGGCATTTGAGTACGCAGCCCAAAACAACATCAGTGGCTTTTCTCAAAAGGCAGGGCGTGCTGGGTACTACTGGTTCCAGAATTTCATGAAGCGCAATCCAGAGCTTGGAATGCGCAAACCTGAGGTTCTCTCTGAGGTTCTCTCTCTCAAGGGCTGCTGGGCTGAACAAGGAAGTGGTCAGCCAGTGGTTTAAGCAGTATGAGAATTTGCTCATCAAACTCGGCATTGAGGGCACCCCATCACCTGTATGGAACTGTGCCGAGTCTGGTCTCCAAGACCAATTCAGCTCAACCAAAGTGGTTGGAGTGGTCGGGCAAACATGCATGGAGATCTGCTCAGGAGAAAAGGGAGAGACGACCAAATGTCTGGCAGCCTTCAATGCTGAAGGGACATACAGCCACACCATGATAATTTTCAAAGGAAAGCGGCTGCGTGTCAAGTGACTCCAGCAATGCCCTGAAAACATCTCTGTCAGGGTGTCAGAGAATGGCTGGATAAATATTGACCTCTTCTTGGAGTGGGGTCAGATGTTTGTCCAGTCCCTCCCAAAAGATGACCCTAAGGCCCACATCCTACTCCTGGATAGCCATAGCAGCCATGTGTTCAACCTGAGGTTCCTCAAATTGATGAAGAACAGTAATGTCCACATTGTATGCTATCCTGCCCACACCACCCATGCTCTTCAGCCTGCAGACAAGGCACTATTCCGAAGCCTGAAGCATCACTGGGACCAAGAGGGGAGAAAGTGGACCAGGCTGATGGCAGGGCAGAAGCTACCAAAGTCCGAGTTTTTCTTTGTTTTCAGCCGGGCATGGGAAAAGGCTGCCACTGTGGAATATGCCCAGGCAGGTTTCAGAGGGACAGGGATGTTCCCTCTGAACAAGAACATCCTCCCAGAGAGCGCTTTTGCCCCAAGCAAAACTACAGGAAGACCCCTGCCACCCACTCCTCCGGCCCCGCCCACCAGACCACAGTCTCTTCAGGCCCCATCCACCAGACCACATTCTCTTCCAGCCCCGCCCACCAGACCACAGTCTCTTCAGGCCCCGCCCACCAGACCACAGTCTCTTCCAGACCCATCCACCAGACCTGCCCTGACACCTGAGGACCTCCCCCTCCTCCTCTTCCAAGATGATGATAAGGAGGTGTACGAAGACCTATCAGTACGGCCTATCAGTGGATTCTGTTCCAGAGGAAGACAGGTCCCTTTTTGAGGTCTTCACTCCACAAGAAGAACAGGATGAGGAACAGCCTTCAACATCCACTGTAAGTGAATAACCATAACATTCAACTATACTCTCTCTTACATAGGCTAAAGGCCATTGCTAAAACTTGTTATTTGTGTTTTCTTTTTTGCTTCCCTCAGTCTGTTGTGCAGTCTGTCACTTTCAGTGATTTAATATCACTGCCGAAACGGCAGAGGGCCACCAGAAACAGAAGAAAGCCTCCGTCATTCCTCCTCACAAGTGAGGGACACCTGCAATATGTCACCACAAAGCCAACTAAATCCAAGCAGCCAAAGGGGGAAGGAAAGGAGAAGAGGCAAGGTAGGAGGAAGCAGAAAGATGAAGAACCATGCAAAATATGCCAGGCCCTCTACAGTGACCCCAGTGACGCAAAGGCCAACGAGGACTGGCTGCACTGTGGGCACTGTAGTGCCTGGTTCCACGAGAGCTGTGGTTAGGAGAACGGAATTTGCGATGATGACGGCTTCATCTGCCAGGACTGCCTTTGAAAACCTGCTTTTGAAAGTGTCAGTCTAAAAGAGCAGTCTTTACAGTTGTTCAGTTTTTATAAGCCTACACACACATGCGCGCACACACACACACACACACACACACACACACACACACACACACTCAGTCTCTCTCTGTCTCTCTCACACACGTTCCAAAATTAATTCCTGTTATTACTATATTAATGTTATTTTTCATGAATTCTTTCAAACATTTAATGTATTTAATTGTAATGTTCTATTGTGTTGATATTAAAGATAATTTGATTTTATTATGAAAAATGGCTGTTTCACTTTGCAGTTTGAGTGGCCCATTTTAGCTGATCAGGTGGCCCATTTTACCTGAACACTGCACATCTCAAAAATGGGGGACAGCTGATGTTTCAACAGCTGTAGAGTATTAACAATAATATTTTATTACATAAATTCAACACAAAAATATTAAAAACAGTCATTATTAATCATAGGAACACTTGTTTTTTCTTAGTTTCCCAAGTGATTAACCAAAAAGTGGCCCAATTTAGCTGATATCAACATGTTTCAAAAACTTTCTTTTAAACCAGAAATAAATTCAGCACTTAAACAGTTGTCCAAAAAGGACTCAAGAGAGGCAAACTGGGACAAAAACTCAAAAGTCTGCATTTACTGGTTTCTTAGGGTGCTTTCACACCTGCCCTGTTTGGTTTGGTTCAAACAAACTCAAGTCTGTTTGCCCTCTAAGTGCGGTTTGTTTGGGCAGGTGTGAAAACAGCAATCGCACTCGGGTACGCATCAACACAACCAGACGGAGACCTTCTTAAACACGTGGTCTTGGTCCAGATACAAACAAAATCTGGTGCGGAGTAAAAACTGGGTCTGTGATAACATTTCCACGGACTTCAGATGCCTAGTAAACTGTCTAAATATGTAGAAATCTTTGGTCATGTCAGGGATTTTCATTGTGTTCTGTTCCTTGCTGCCTGTCATCACAGCAACTTTTAAAAAACACTAAGTAAGCAGTTGTCAGAGTGGTTACTGTAAAATAAAATAAAATAACCTGATTTTAGCAGGTTTTTATCTGGTCTATTGGATCTGGAATTGGCTGATTGAGTCTTTGAAGAGATAAATAAGTCTCCTCCTCCCCTCACCCTGTCATCTCCCCTCACCCTATCACCTCTCTCCCTACGTTTTAATGAACAGACCGTCTGCTGTTTCATCATTTCATCCTCTCTCTTCTCAGCTGTCCTCCCTCCTCCTCCTCTCTTTTCATCTCTTATTCATCCTGTGTCTGCCTTTGATTCTGCTCCTGTTTGACTTCAGTCGTCAGCCGGATGGACGGAGGAGGCCGGAGGAGACAGAGAGAGAGAGGGAGAAGACCTGAGCTGTATTAAGGTTTAATCCTATGGGCCCAAACGACGCATAGTGCGTCCGTATTCACACCTGTTCTTCTCTATCAATTTTCTCCGCGACCGTTCATCATAGCGAGAAGCCACGCATATCACGTGAAACAGCAGGGGTCCATGTCAATGGTCTGACCTCCCATAACTTCCACCTCCCATTTGTTTGACCAGTCGGACCTATTCGTGCTAATGGGAGGTCAAACTGATGGGAGGTCCCATAAGTCTGACTGTCCATTCAGACCGGCACCGTATCTACAGGCTGTTACATATTATGCAACCAGCAATCTGATCTATTGAGAGTTTATATTGTAATGACGCATAGTCTAATTCCCAACAGCAAGATTGGTTTTTAAAATAATAAAAAGTCAGTTAACCCTCAGAGCTCTCAGTGGCAGCTTGCATATTTTGCAGCGATTATAACCTTTCCAGAAATTTTTTAATCCTGATTTGACTTGATGGCTCCGACTGGGCTCTCTCGAGTGTGTAGCGCTGTCCTTGGTGCTGAACAGAAAATCAGCGCAGTAGAAAACATTAGAAGCCTGGAGGGGCATTTTTTTATGAATACGTCGGGCTCAGGCTCATTGACTCTAAGTTACATTGTTACTAAGCATCATCCTGCACAGTGGTATTTTCATTCAGGCATGTCTCACTCTATGCAGCATGTGTGATGTGTGTTTCTGTGTGTTTCTGAGAGCGCTTTCTCTCAGAAATTCTCGCTTTTTCGCTCTCTCAGAGCGAGAGAGAGAGAGAGAGAGAGAGAGAGCGGCTGCGCGCCTCAATGAAAACGCATGGCAGAAAGATAATAAGACAAAATAAGATAAGAAACTTAATTGTCATTGCACAGCAAATACAACAAAACTTTGTTTGGCAGCAATCTCTTGTCTTGTAGCAGCTACAGTGTCGAGCATAAAAGACAATTTAATAAATAAATCTGTATAAAATAGGATCAAATATGACAAACTAAATGCAAATAAAAATTCTATACATAATTTAAAAGAAATGTGCAAATGTGCAAGTGTGCAGATTGCAGATTGTGGTGCTTGCAGCAGTCTTTTCACAGCCATGGGATAGAAGCTGTTTTTAAGTGTTGACTCTGAGCCTGCCAGCGGGGATGCTGTTGAACAGAGTATCCTGGGTGTGTGGGCTCGTTCCTGATGTTAGTGGCCCGTTGGAGGAGACGGCTCGAGTAGATCTTGTCCAGGCATGGGAGTGGGGAGCTTATAGTCCACTCAGACGTCTTGATGACCCGCTGCAGCTATTTCCTCTCTGCTGTGGTGCAATTGCCGCACCATACCGTGCATCCATAAGTCAAGACACTTTCTATTGTGCATCGATAAAAGTTCTTCAGCAGAGGTGGAGGGAGTTTGTTCCTCATCAGTGTTCTGAGGAAGAAGAGACGCTGCTCACTTATTTAATGATGTGGGTGGTGTTCACAGAAAAAAGTAGCCTAATTACTTGATAATAATAATCATTTATGTCAGACTTGGTCTGGGCTCACTGACCCCAAGTTGCATTGTAACTAAGCAGCATCCTGTGCAGCGTAGGCATATCCAATACGTGAAATGACCACAACCTCTTAACACTGCATTCCGCGGTGGCAGCACGTAATGGGTCGAAATTACATGCCAGTACCACGGAAAGAATGCCAATGTAAAGTCAATTAGGATCCATTGTCGTGGTGTACACACGAATTCCCTGATTCAACAACGTCACGTCAACCTTGTTTTCCTCAATGATATCATTCATGTATACACACAAACACATGAACGTGTCCTTCATAACTCAACAATATGACAGGTTAATGTCAAGGCCATAAAATAAAATTATGTATTTTGCCAGCTTTTGATAGCGTAGGGCTTTAAGAGCATTGTGCTGTGGGCAGATGGGGCGCATTCCACTACTGTTTTGTAGCTACTGTCTGCAATCTGTGGGCTTCTTTCCATTTCAAATTGCCGTCCGTCTGCCATAATCGAATCCAAACGCCACTAATTAATAAACAAATAAGAAGAAAAAAATAAGGACCAGAGAGGAAACACCATCACATGGAGCCGGCAACCCGGTGACCCTCCACCCACCAGGGGAGAGCGGAAAATCAAAACTTTGTCTTACAGCTAAACCAAATACATCATTGGAAAGGTCTCAACCTGGAGAGTAACATGTCAGTATGAAGATTCTACGTGGCTCCTGCTTTCAGCCATTGACCTTTGAATCTTGACCTCAGTGCATGTTTGAGGGCTTATAAGTCAGCAACTAAAGGGGGTACAGACATGGGACCAACTGTTATAGAGAGCTCTTGACCTCCATTATCATGTGAGTGTAGTCAACAACTGGGGGTGCTGTCAGATATGGGTAAAATATGGATAAAACTAATTTTCACCCATTTAGAAATTAGATATTTAAAATGTGATTACACAAGTGTGTACTTTGAGGGGATGGTATCCCCTCAAAGTCCACAGTGTACTCTTAATTCAGTATTAACAACTTCAAGATCTAGGAAAAACACTTATATTTTTCAAAAACTACAATTCCCTGGGACTGCGCCATGCAGCTTGATACATAGCAGCAACATAGTTGTAGTTCTTATGATTTGCAAAGTAGGGTTCTAAATACTCATCATCCTCCGCTTATCTGGGTCTGGGTCACGGGGGCAGTAGCCTCAGCGAGGAAGCCCAGACAGTCCTCTCCCCAGTAAAAAGATAGATCTACTGAATATACCTAATATTTAGTAAAGCCGAACTAGTTATTACACTGCACCTATATGAACTATGTTAAGAAAAAGCAAAGATGTTGGCTAATTTTCGATATTTTAGCTAATACGCTAGAAACTGCGTTTTTGGGACGGTAGGTGTATGCGGCTTGTAAAATAGAGCTGTAAAAAGGTAGATCTACTGAATATATCTAATATCTAGTAAAGCCGAACTAGTATTGACACTGTATCTAGATGAGTTAAGAAAAAGCAAGGATGTTGGCTAATTTCAGATAGTTTAAATTTTTTGCGGGGACGGCAGTTTTTTTACGGCTTGTTGTAAAATAGAGTCGTAAAAAGACATCTACTGAATATATCTAATGTCTAGTAAAGCTGAACTAGTAATGACACTGCACCTCGATGAAACATGTTAAGAAAAAGTAAGGATGATGGTTAATTTCAGATATTTTAGCAAGTTCTCTAGAAACAGCGTTTTTGGGACTCTGGTTGTAGAGTTGTCAAGTAGCGTCGTAAAAAAGTAAATCTACTGAATATATCAAATATCTAGTACAGCCAAACTATCATGTTAGTATTATTGTTATTATTATTGGTGGGAAATTATAACAGAGGAATATATTTGCCGTTTTAATATCAAGAACACTTTTGTGTTTTTGTGTGTATACAGGAATGTTAAAGATATCATTGAGGAAAACTAGGAAGACAATGGAGAGGTCGTGGTCATTTCACATATTTCTGTGAGATCAGGTTGCAGTAGTGGAAGTAATAGCTGTCACAGTCAGACACTTCGAAGACAATGCGATACAACACAAATAAAAGGTGATTCTAGGGAAGGCCTATTCAATTAGCAGCCTGCGGGCCACATGTGGCTTAGAAGCAACCTCTGAGTGGCCCAGTCAGGGATTGGTACCGATACTTGGTATTCATCAAGACCACATGACGTCACAGTGTTTTCACGCCACCATATTTGTGTCCGCCCACAGCAGTCAGGTCACAGGTCACAGCGTTGTCACGTTACCAAAACAAGTAAAGTCGGAGGAAAATCAGCGAGAGACCGAAAATTTATGTTCATTGAACGACGCCAGGAATATGTTGTGCTGTTGGCTATGATACCACTCGACAAAGAAACCCCAGACTGCAGTTTTATTCCATCTCAAAGGATGTAGAACGGCGGAATAAATGGTTGGCTGCAATAAGAATAGACCACTGGCGGCCAACAGCTAACTCCAGGTTGTGTGGACAACACTTCATGTCCGGTAAGTCCTCAACTCTGTCTAATTTTTATTTTAGTCTTTGAAAACCCCTTACAAAACACGCAAAACATGATTAACTTCAGATGCCATATTATTAACGCCGACAGCCCGACACTATGTTATCTAACGTGATGTTAGCTACCTCAATGGAAATTCACATTGTCTTATGCTAACGTTAGCAAACTTTATCTGATTACGGTACACTCAAAAGCTTGTGGTTTCAGCTGATGTCAGTTATTCATACCTACTCTTGTCGTGGTGTGGGTCCTTAAATATAATACACACTCATCGGCCACTTCATTAGATAACACTTGTGCGGTCTAATGCAATCCAATCCAATGGTCATGCCATAAATGCTATTTTTACGAAGCTTATACATTTTGGGTTTTTGTTGACATTGTCAAAAAAGTGATAATTATACATTATGTTTATTATAGAAGTCATAGTGGATGGTGCTGGTGTACTGGAGTGTATTATATAGTGCGGTGTTCTCATAATTTTGCCCAATCCATTAACATATATTGAGGGGGACACCATATTAGGAACACTTTAATATATTGCACTCCAGTACGCCAGCACCACCCGGTACAACCTTAATAGTAAACATTACACATTACATTACACAAACATTAACATTACTTAGAACATAAGTGTAATTATCACTTTTCTGACAATGCTAACAAAAACTGAAAATGTAAAAAGCTTCATAAAGTTGAATGTATGACAGAGCTGTTGGACTAGATTGCACAGGTGGACCTAACTAACATGTTTTTTCTTTCTGTCTGCTTAGGAAGAAAACGAGAACCCCATGAGCCCTGGTTATGTGCCCAGTGTGTTTGCCCACACTCCAGCTAGACAGCGGCAAAAAACCATCTATGTCAGCAGCAGATTTGAACGAACAGATGAAACGGAAAAGAACTGAGACTGTGGCCCCTAAAAGTTACGACCATGAAATTGTCGCCCCTTCCAGCACCAGCGATGCCACTGAGCAGGACACCACCACGGACGACCACAACACCACCACAGATGAGAATGACACCACCACGTATGAGCACAACTACTCCCAATTAAAAAAAAAACAAACTGCTGTGCGTCTGCTGTGCGTCTGCTGTGCGTCTGGGGCTTGTCACTGTCTGGGCGAGGCTATCTGTGTAATGTCCAGTTAATAATAGGGACTAGTTACAGGTGCTTAGTGATCAGGGACTGAAGTACAGCCTGAGTTGAGTGTGAGCTTGCGCAACAGCGGCAACAGTGTGTTATAGTGAAAGCAGCAGTATCTTGCAGCAAATTACACGCTCGTCCTCTCTCGTTAAAAAAGATGGTGAAGAAAGACAAAGAGTCAGATAATGTATTTAATCACGAACTTTATCTTGGGAGGAAAAAAGCAAACAGTTTATTTCTTAACAGTATTTGCATGAAACCTGAACCCGTTAATAGGGCTGTACCTAAATATTTGGATATTCGTTTCTATGTGTAGGTATCCATTATGAAAATTTGGTATTCGATATTCTTTGTTTTTTTGTTTTTTTCCACATATTTTTATATAGGCCTATCTGATATGAATTATGGAACCATTTTTGTCAATGTTTGTTTCCCCCGTTTTGTACAATAAATTATTGTTGAAAGTTTCAACAAGTTTCTGGAGTGCGTGACACAAGTGTGTTTTGAAAACGACCGCGGACTGTCACCTGCTCAACACATCAGTAGCCTACCTTCGGATGCCATGACAGTAATAGATTATAGATAAATAGATTATAATAATAATGTCAAACTATCATTTACAGAGCGATTTAACAGACGATCACTGCTGCCTGACCCGCAGGTCCATTTGCGGTCCCCGTGGGTTATGGGTCGACCCGTGCATCACTACTCAGCTCAGTCTATAAGGCTGTACACAACAGTAAGGCTATAGACATTATATTCTGTTCAGGCCAGCAGAAACAGCGCATCAGCTCTAGAGTGCACGGCACTGCTGATTAACTATCTTATTGCAGTGTCTGCCAGCAACCAATTACTTGCAGAGGCTTCCTACAACTTGTTTCAACAGTTCCGATTTAATCAGAAGACAAATTAAACAGGATGACGAGTCAATGTGAAAATCAAAAGAAAAAATAGAATAATGTACTGAAGGAGACTGTTGTGCCATCACATTATTTTGTGGTTTGAGAGCAAAGATCCAGTTGTCGCTGTGCAAAACTCCGCAATACAATTCTCAAACTTGATTGAAAATCAATTTGGGAGTGGGGCTGGTTCGGAACGGCAGTGTTTCAGAATGGAGGGCTGTTCCCTGTTGGAACATTGTGTGCACACAGCCCTTCACCACCTGGATCCTAAAATAAACACCTGTTTTATTACATAATCATGCTTCAGTGTTGCGCCACTCATAAAGATCCTATTTCTGTCACTCACACAACAAGAATTGTGGTTTAATACTCTTAATTATAACAGCAAACTTATTGAAAAATTATGGGTTTAAATCATAATTAAAATCCCGTCATAATTTAAATCTCGTCCCAGACATAAAATGCACGGGCTCGGCTGGCTCGGGCTGGATTTTTTGGGCCAGATCTAAGCTCTATTAGCCGCTCACATTTCCCCTGAGCCGCCTCAAGAAGTGCCTGCTCTCGCCCTGAAGCTACGCGGAGTCCCTCCTGATCAAAATGCTGCTCCACCTCTGTGCGCAGCAGGCCCAGGACCTCTGTAGCCTGTGTAGTCAGGCAGGCTGCATATCACATCAAAAGCATAGATCTATGCATTCATGATATGAAAGAGATAAATGTAAGTCAGACAAATCGCCGATTCAGTGGTCTGGCACAGACCAGTGGTCACTACCACTAGGGGCGCTAAAGATACTGGTCGCGACCAGCTCCTCAGTGGTCGGGACCAGCCGCTCCTTAGCTCTGACCAGTGGTCGCTGGTCGGGACCAGCTCCTCAGTGATCTGTCCTGCGCTCCTTGTGGTCTGTCTGTTGTCTGGATCTGTTAATAACTGGTCTGTGGAGTGGTTTTTGTATTTTTAATACATCTTCTCCCTTCTCATGTCGTGTTGGCAGCACTGAAACTAGATGTCTTATATGCATGACATTTTCCCTTTTTTTTTGTGGCAATGTTGTACGTATTGTCCCTGTTAAGTAAACATTAAAATGAAATTAAAAATCACAATCTTTTGTCTATCAAATATTCTATATTTTGCATATTCTTTATTGGTGCACTGTAATATTGCAGTTTGTGTCTCTCACTCCTCCCCTCTCTCATGAACAGTGTGTCTCTGTTTTATTTAACTGTGTAAAACTATGAACCAGTGGTCCAAGCTAGTGGTCGGGAACAGCTGCTCCCTGGCACGGACCAGTGGTCCTGGTCACAACCAGCTCCTCAGTGATCTGTCCTGTGCTCCTTGTGGTCTGTCTGTTGTCTAGATCAGTTAATGAGTGGTCTGTGGAGTGTAATATAGTCTTTAATACACCTTCTCCCTTCTCCTGTCATGTTTGTCTATCAAATATAGGCTACTATGTTATTATTGATTATGCCTATGTTCATATTATTGCATTGTAATATTGCAATTGTGTGGTTACAGCTAGTCTCTCACTCCCCCTCTCTTTCTCTGCACAGTATATGAGTGGCTGTTTTATTTAACTGTGTAAAACTATGAACCAGTGGTCCAAGCTACTGGTCGTGACCAGCTGCTTCCTGGCACAGACCAGTGGTCACTACCACTAGGGGCGCTAAAGTTCCTAGTGATCATAATCTTTTGTCTATCAAATATACTCTGTTATTATTAGGCTATTATTATTATCATAGTAATAATTAATAGTAGTTATCTTATTTAACTGTTTATCTGTCTATAACGATGAACCAGTGGTTATAGTTATAGCAGTGGTGCCAGTGGTTCAGACTGGACCAGCTGCTCAGATTAGGACCACAGTGTTGTGTGGTTCCAACCGTAGCCTATACTTATTCTATCTTATGTATCCTTCTCCCTTCTCTCTCCTTTGGGTTTAACACTTTTGTTAGCTGTTAATGCATTTTTTTTTTATTAGATTAGATTTAGCCTATTTATTTATTGCCAACATATTAAAATAACAAAAATAAGATGTTTGGGCAACAAAACAAGACAATATAAATAATGTGTCATCTTTCTTGTAATGGATCTTATTTTTCCTTCTAAATAAATAAATAAATTGGAAAAATGATTGATGAATGAGAAATTCAGGTGGATGTGTTTGTCTGAATGTATTCACTTTTTCTGTTTATATTCTGTAAATATTAAATGTGCAAATTTTGATTGTAAATTGCAAACTTTTTTCAAAAGTATTTTGGTTATGGTGGTTTTGTTTTCCTCAACTTTTGAAACACAATTCAAGTGCTGGAATTTCTTATTTACATGACAACGTCTTAACGCAACACAGGCTCCATATATATATAATGGTATGGGAAACACTGCAGTTAAATAAAATGCAGGCTCATACTGTGTATAGAGAGAGGGGGAGTGAGAGACTAGTTGTAACCACTTAAGCTGCAATATTACAGTGCAATAATATGAACATAGGCATAATCAGTAATAACATAGTATACTTGATAGACAAACACGACAGGAGAAGGTGTATTAAAAATCAAAAATCACCCCATGGACTACTCATTAACTGATCTAGACAACAGACAGACCACAAGGAGCACAGAACAGATCACTGAGGAGCTGGTCGCGACCAGTATCTTTAGCGCCCCTAGTGGTAGTGACCACTGGTCCGTGCCAGGGAGCAGCTGGTGCCAACCAGTAGCATGGACCACTGGTTCATAGTGTAGTGAGGAAATAAGGGGGAGGGTCGCTCCCCCACAATCCCTTATGGGGATTCTTGTGTGGGGTTGTCATGCAGTTTTTATGAATTTGTACTCCTGATAAAGATTATTTTTGTATTACATTCCTGCCTTTTGGGGTAAATGTTCTCTTGCCTCTGACACCGGACCAGACCGGATTAACAAAGGTGGCTTAGCGCTATTCTAAATCTGTAACAGCGAAAAGAAATTATTACAATAGTTATACACAGTTAAATAAAACAGAGACACACTGTCCATAGAGAGAGAGGGGGAGTGAGAGAAATGAACTGCAATATTACAGTGCACCAATAAAGAATATGTAAAATATAGGCCTAATATAGGGACAATGCGTACAACATTACCACAAAAAATGGGAAAATGTCATGCATCTAGTTTCAGCTAATTTGCAGTCTTTGTCCCTTTAAACTCTGATCTCTGACATTTAATCAGGTAACAGTGCTGCCAACTCGACATGAGAAGGGAGAAGATGTATTAAAAATACAAAAACCACTCCACAGACCAGTTATTAACAGATCCAGACAACAGACAGACCACAAGGAGCGCAGGACAGATCACTGAGGAGCTGGTCCCGACCACTGAGGAGCTGGTCGCGACCAGCGACCACTGGTCCGAGCCAAGGAGCGGCTGGTCCCGACCACTGAGGAACTGGTTGCGACCAGTACCTTTAGCGCCCCTAGTGGTAGTGACCACTGGTCCGTGCCAGACCACTGAATCGGCTATAACCCCTGCTTCAAATCAGGCTGTCCAATTTGAGTTTAAATTCAGATTCTTTATTTTTTGTTTTATGTTTGTGTACTACGAGGGGCATTGACAAAAAAAATAAAACACAACAGCGCTAGAAATGTTTGATTGCGAATAAGATAGGCCTACAATTTGGCTCGCTTTTTGATTTATTTCTATTTTTTATAACTGGGGAGTTCTTAGAATATGGTGCTAGGGTTAGTGGGGATTACTGCTAGGTGCTGTTGGATAGAGCCAGACAGCTGAGAGTCTACCCAGAGCCTGCCGAGGATGCTTGTGGCTTTACCGGGCTGGTGAGGCAGTAACAGGTGCGCACAATTGAGTGCCTGCTGGAGGCTGTATCTTTCTCTCTATGGCCCCTCTCTGTATTTTACCTCCCACGGCACAACTGTTACACACAGTTGTGGCGGCTCGTAGCTATGGGTACCTGTCTGTAGGCTCTCCACCTGTCAGTGAGACAAACATGAAAGACGTGCAGTTTAACGGACGAGTAGCGGTCATATGCGCGACTATTACGCACGATTGTGAGGTGCGCAGCAGATCTGACAGCACACTGTTTATAAACCAGTTTACCAGTTTAATTGCAGGAAATATTTAGTTGTTAAGCCATTTCTCATAAGTATAGACATTCACTTTGCCTGTTGGAGAGAAAGAGAGAAGATTAAAGCGTCAAATTGCGGTAAAAGATCCTGTATAAAAGACAGGCTACAACTTTTTGTATGAATTATTCTCTAAAATCTTACTGTTTATTGCCCCCCCCAAATAAATGGCCCCCTGCCCCGCCCCCACTTCCGGCGCCTTTGACTTAAGAGCTCATGCACAGACATACTCTCAGTACAAGCATCACAATACTGTGAAATATTGTGTCAAAAGGCTGGGGGGGATGCACGAGTGACAAGCACATCACAGAAAACTGTGGCTATCTGGACAAATTATTACCAGGAGATGTCATTCTCAGACAGAGGCTTCAATGTCAAAGATACAATAGGTCTCTATTGTGCACATTTAAAAATACCAGCATTCACCAAAGGCAAGCAGCAACTGCATCCATTGGAACTATAAGCAACAAGGGGACTTGCAGCTGTCAGGATCCATGTGGAAAGGGTCATTGGCCTGGTCAGGAACAAACACTATCCTTCAGACCACCATCCCACTGTCTCTCTGCCAGGCAGCTGCTCAAGGACAGCCCACCTCGCTTGACAAGATGGTAACAGTTTGCTGTGCGCTTTGTAATATTTGCCCATCTGTTGTCCCCACTGAATAGAAATGCTGTCTTGGATTATAACTTGGAGGTCAGAAATTCTGACTTCCCACTAGGAAATCCAAAATAAAACGGCCCGACAACTGGAGTTCCCAGTCGGAAACACGGGTATGTTTCCCAACCCCCAGTTGGTCATATGACGTGGATGACATGGATTTGTGCCGTTGCTGAGATTGTTTTGCCTACCTGAAGCGATAAAGAGACTCACTGACAGCATTCTCTCTGCTGATGATCGACACATTCACTCAAGAAAATATCAAGTACCTTTTGCGCCTTGTCTTCTCCTCTTTGGAGTTTTTCCCCAACATATGACTTCCGAATTCCAACATGTTATTTGAAGGCATCTAGGTCAGAGATGCGTTTATGTTTATGTAACAGTAAATGTTCATTTGCTTAGTAATTGCTTTATATTTGAATGTCCTGGTCCTGAGATTGTATATGCTGAAATATATGCATTCTGTTTAGCTCACATTGCATTTTCTGATTCAATAAAGAATGTTATTTTATGCAACTACATATATTTTAGGGTATTCATTCATTAAATTGTGTTTTCTAAAGTTATTTTTTAGTTAGTTTGCTCTCTTTATATTGTATTTAAAGGAAATGTCAAGAGTAAATACCATCACGCCCCCTACTGGTCAATGCGTGTCAACCATCCTGGGTTCAGATTTTTCTGTTTTAGAGCTAAAACTATCTTAACAATATTGTGCAATTTGTACTTATAATAAAAATGAATGATGCTGTGACTGATGCTGTCAAATTCACTTAATTTTACTGCATCAAGTAAAAGCAATAAAGGAAACATAAAAATACATTTAATACAATCAGACTTACATTGGAAATAATATAGTACAATAAATTAAAAAGAGTTAAGTTAGAAATAAAAAAGCTAGAGGAGAAGACAAAACAAAAGTTACAGTACAGTGTGACATATTTATCAGAAGCCTCAAGTTTGATTTCATAAAAAGTAGTGGCAATACTGAACAAAGATAAAGGAATTCATTTAGAAAAGTGTTACTGGACACTACCTTTAACAACCTCACTTACATTGTACAAGAGAACTATGTTACAGACTGAGTATGTGTACAATCTTCACTCTGCTTTTTGCACTCTAAGCACATCCATCTCTTTGGTATCCTGCTCAGATTGTCTGGATTATCAGCAGGCTTTCCACTGTAACATCCCTCAGGTGTGTTCTCAGAGGTAGCAGTGGGGGAGAGGCTTAGCACAGTAAACCATTTACCCAACAGCTCAGGTAATGTCCCTGTTCTCATAAAATTTACCACTCTCAGATATGCATCGCCATTAGGTACGCCTCTCTGGCAGTGTCCTGTTTTTGTAGTCCCCACCTGATAAAACAACACAAACACAATATTCAAATTAATATGCATGTTAATTTGAACATTTTGGAAAACAACTCCATTGTCCCTTACATACTGCAATGAAATGTTAACATATTAATAATTGACATTCTAATATAATTTCTTAATAGTATTTATTCATGTTGAAGTAGGCAAAAATGGCAAAATTTTGTCGTGTTCTCTAAACTATATACTGATACCTGGTCGCTTCAGTTGAAAACTGAGAAGCGCAAGGATAGCAAACTCTCTTTATCAGAGAGGAAGAATTCTCTGTCCTGGCTGCCTCATGAAATGTTGATGCAGTGACTCTTCCTGCTTTCTGATCAAACCACACTCTTGACTTCCTCTGCTCCCTGGTCTTCTCCTCATCTAACAAACACTATAAAACCAACTGTAATTATCACAAAGGAATGAAGTTTATCTTAATGAGTTGTGATGTTAAAATAACTGCAAGAATGTCACTATCATTTCTTACCTGCTCTGCGGTGAGATGCAGCTCCTCAAAGACCTTTGCAACCTCCTCCAGCAGTGTGGGCAAATCCAATTCAAGTCTGATGCTTGAATACAGGTTGGTCAGAGGTGGTGGCAGATCCAGCTGCACAGTCTTCGGCATGTATCTGAGGGAATGGCCTTCGATGACTGACAAGATGGCACTTTTCTTGGGTTTTACCTTTTGGGGCTCTAGTTTCGCAGACCGGGCGAGGCAGGGCACAGCGCACGGAAAATCCAGGCGGATTTTGCAAGTTTGGCACACCGTGCGCGCTGGCGCAGCTACTCCTCTATTCCACCGCTGTCCCTCCTACCTGCGCAAGTTGGAAAAAGGGAGGAGAGAATGCGTGGAGTGGGTTTTACACACATCACACCAATCAAATGAGCCCCTCATTTGATTTGTGTTTTAATACTGCTGCAAATACATCATAGAAATCTTTGGTATTTTTATTGAACACTCACTGTTCTCACCTCTAACTGAATCATTACCACTTCAATACAAGTAGGGAACACAAGCAACCATTCTGAAGGTAACAGGCAGCCTAATCTCATTCATTCGATGGCCGGGGGTGAGTGGGGTGGGGGAGGGTTGCGACAAAGCTGAAATGGCCGCGTTTCCCAATAAAGATCGTTCTTAGGATCTTAGCCATGATACTGTTAATTCATGTTCTGTGTTCATCTCATTCATTAAAAAAATACCAAAATAATTAGACTACTTAACACCAGCACTGTATTTGATTAGGTTATTTATTCATCTCTGTTTAACGGTTTTGAATATAATCGCTAATATAAAGAAAACCTGTATTTTCCGGTCAGAAAGCGGTGAGAGAGCTGGATGAATGTCCTCAGCTCCTTCTGGCACATCACCACCACCACCTGCCCCAAAAAAGAAAAAAAAAAGTTTGATAAAACTTTGTGAATTGTCTGTTTCGTGTATTGAAAAGCCTGTATCCGAACATGCATACTGACATTTTACAAGCGCTGAATGAGGTCCAGTCTCCTTCATATTGTACAGTAGGGGACAATGTGTGTCCTCATGCACATTTATGCATGACGCACAACACCAGCAGTTCATTGAATATTATTTTTTTTTTATCTCCAGACAAGCCGATTGTCCAGGTACAGTGAAATTGTTTGGAATGAAGCCGCATCATCCTGATAAACATTGACTCATTGAACTATTTATATTTATGATTTTATCAATAGTTTTAACTTATTTTTTACACACATGTACTTTATCTTTGCTGTGGACATTTACTTGTTTTTGTTGTTAGTTTTTTATGGAATCATATCTTGTTGCAGCTAATGTGCATTACTGTTGTCTGTTTTCTGTTTGTCATAGTTTTTTAGCGTTGATTGCCAAGTCAAATTCCTGCGTATCTGTCTGATGCATTTGGCGAATAAAGTGATTATGAGACGATTGTACAGTAATGTAATATACATCTAAATGTTGTAGCC
Organism: Epinephelus cyanopodus; assembly: GCA_026686955.1. Taxonomy (NCBI): domain Eukaryota; kingdom Metazoa; phylum Chordata; class Actinopteri; order Perciformes; family Serranidae; genus Epinephelus; species Epinephelus cyanopodus. The sequence continues at coordinate 4,461,736 of CM048931.1, read as the reverse complement.
TATTTTACATTTTAGATGAGTAATCTAACCATTTACCGTCACTGTAAATCAGGCATCTCAGAGCAGCGACTGCGATTCCGATTTACAGTATACTATTGTTTAAAATTTTGATTTAGGCTATTGCAATTTTCAACATTTTTTATGACGGATATTAGCGGTCCGTCGTTAAAACAGGTCATGGCAGAGTTCATTTATGAATATAAACTACATTTTAAACTGTGATCCAGTGTTAAATTTAAACAGACAACTCAACAACAGACCGCTTAGAATTAGATCTTGGCCTTTGGAGCTTGAAAACGAAGTCTTCTTATTAAAATCGAAATTGAAATCGAGTCCAGCCCTACACGGAATTGTTAGTGTTACATTTTCTTCATTTTCTTTCTTTATGTGGCTGGTTATGTGACATACAGTATCCCACAGAAGCATTAGCTGCAGTACATGTGAACTGCGACTTGAGTCTTTGTGTATGTTTATGAATTAGTGATGAATCTGGTGACGGAAGCACAGCGCAGCTCAGCTGCAGCTGTTCACTCAATATGCGCGAAACCTCCTGAATGTTGAAATAGCAGTAATACCACATTCATTGATAAAATGACACAAGCGATGGGAAGGGGGGGGGCAGGATGATATTATCTGCTCACATGTGCCACCTGGTGGTTGTTTGCGCACACTGCAGCTACTCCTGGATATAGTAATTAACCCCCCTTCCCCCCTCAACTGCAGGCCTCAGTTTCTCACGTGTGATTCACCCGGGGATGTGGCCAAATTAGACTTGTACCCACTGTAGCAAACTGTTAGCCCCGCAGCTAACAACCCCTCTCCTCGCCCTTAAATGCACCGCGCTAAGGCGTAATGAGAGTTTATTCAATTCGCCATGGCAGAAGAGAGCAGCAGCCTCAGACAGCCAAACTTCTCCCAGGAGGAAACTGATGTTTGGATCCAGGAGGTCCAAGCTCGCAGTGTCCAAATATATGGAACTGTGAGCAGACCTCCACGGGCTGATGATGCAAAGGTAGCCTGGGAGGAGGTCACCACAATTGTAAATCAATGTTGCATTTCTCTCGTGTGCACACGCTCTCTCTTTCTCTCTCGCAGTCTCACTCTGTTTCTTTTCTTTTGACTTTTCTAAGATGACAGGTGCTGAATATATACTCCCTATCTGATGCGGTTGGCTGAGAGGGATGTGAACTCATTAGTTTGCAGCAGTGTTAATCAAATCAGGCTGGGTTTCCATTACGCGTGCCAAACGTGCCAAACGGTGCCAATCCCCTTTGATCTGACATCAGATGTGACGGGACAGTCGATAAAGAGATACATTTATGTGCTGATTGCAGATAGTTGCATTGAATAGTGGTTTTTGTGGGTATTTATTGCATCGTTAATGTGCCTGATATTCTAGAAACCTGTGTGTGACTCCAACTACCAAACTGAGCGCGCCTCGGGTTGCGCTGCTTGAAACTGACTTTCCGTGGGGTTCGCCACCTTGCGCCACCCTGCGCTGTGCGGGAAACTAGAGGCCTCTCTCTCGTGTCAGGACTGACCTCCTCCTCACAGCACACACACACTCAGACACACACAAACGCATAAGTGAAGTCAGACAACAGCAGAGAGGCCACGGTGCAGATGAAGGGAATATAACTTCAAGATCGCTGTAGTTGATGACAACTACGCTTGTTACTGTGAGTAAGTGCAATAAAACCTCTGCCAGTAAAAACCTAATACTTTATCAATACATGTGTTCACCATGTCGAAAGCCATATCAAGCCAATCTGCTCTGTCTGCAGTCTCTCATTCACCACTGTTAAGGTTTACAATCGTGGTTTACACAAGCACATCATGTGAGGGGGGCTAACAGCAAAGTGTTAAAGACAAACTTAAATGAAAGCTGTCTGTATGTAATCTAACACTTTATCTTAAAATGTACCTGAGGCAGCCGGCCTGCAGACAGTGAGTGTCCTCAGTAGTGGGGGGACAGAGAGCAGGATGAATGACTGATACTGATGTTTGTGTTCTTTATGCTTCAATAATGTTACTTTTTTTAACTCAGTATTGTGATGTCAGGAGGAATATGTATTTTATTGACGTAAGATTTGTTTCCAGTGAGATATTATTGAGGTATAGTGACTTTGTTGTTGTAAACATGACTGATTACTGTATAAAACAGGAAAACATCAGGAGGTAAGGTGTGTGCATAGCAGCATGTGGCCTGTGGGCCACTTATGGAATAGGCCTGCCCTAACGGTACCTTTTATTTGAGTTGTATTGCATTGTCCTCAAAATGTCTTACTGTGACAGCTTCTACTAATACTACTGTGTGTGTGTGTGTGTGTGCAACAGCCACAGCGTGCACCCATGCATACGGCCCATGTGGGTAACCAGCTGTACAAAAAAAAGCTTGAGCTTGCCGCCGATTGGTTACAAGGTTCAAGAAGGTCTGCAACGCATCCCCTGCGATTGAGCATGTTGAATCCCATTCTCGGAACCCATCGACTGTATTCGGTGTCTGACTTCCGGCAGACGGCGATACAGCCTCTGAGGGCAGACAGATTTTTTGGCATTCCGGTTTAAGGAGGCGAATTTCCGTTTCCGACTTCCGTTTATATCTAAGTAAATATGCTGAACCATTGCAATGGATTCAGAGTTTGCAGTGACGCCAATTATGTTCCACCTCGTTAGTTCACCGCACGGACCGTTTAACCTGGCAACAACTGCAGCCAGCTCAAACGTGATTGGTCAATATCACGCGGACTACAAACAGCCTACAACCGGAAACCAGGGCTCTTCCGCTCTTCTTCCGGAGGCAAGATCTCCGGGGTTTGCTTACAGACTCTACATTCACTGAGTGTAGAGTCTGTATATAGAGACTAGTTGAATCCCTTGCAACTGCATGAGCCGACCTGAGCCAATATGCAACTGGGTCATTCAGACAACTGCAACTTTTCTCTGCAATGTCCTAAAACCGTTTCGTTGTGTCTGGAATCTTTGGTCTCAACTAGCCTTTAGAGTGTGTCTCAAATGGCATACTTTCGTTCGTACACTTCAGTGGAGTACACTATGTACTTCTTGTGTGGTGCACTGCTGTTTTGCACTTATTACTTTTCTTTTCTAACGGCCTCTCCTTTTATTTTGTCTTCTTTTTAAACTGCAAATTGTTAACAGACGGTGGAGCATTATCACCAACATTTGACCACTATCTTTGGCCACACAAACCAAACTTACGCCACAATGTCATTGCTGTTTAAAATGTGCCACCGTAGCTACCGAGACCCCCTAAACATGTTCACATCCTCACCAAAATTGTCACACATGTCAGGATTGGCGAAAAATTTGATAAAATGGAGAAAATAACCCCAAAAGTGCCAAAATGGGCTCTCTAGCGCCACTTAGACACACTAAAATGGCCATCAAAACTGGCTTGTTCATCTCATTGAGACCTAAAAATTACGGGATGACAGCCCTGACCTAAATCCAACAGAAAGTGAGCTTCTGACTCTGAAAGTAACATGAGCAAATGTGGAGAAATTGTCAGCTGTGAGCTAGAGTGCAGAGGGGTCTAAAATCGTCTACAACTTTTGTCTAGAACTGTCCACGTGAGCTTGAGGCCGAAACGGCGTGAGTCCAAGGTTCCGCTAGACGCTGCTTGTAGCTTTAATTTCATTTGTTAATAAATCACATGGATTTGAGTGTTTTAAAAGTGACTTTAAAAGTGTTTGAAAAGCGGCCACAATATGCCATGTCATGTGAGATATGTTACCTCAGTAAAAAGCGTGCTTATTTTAAGCCAAACCACGATATTTTCTCTAAACCTGATGGCGGTGCATTTATGTGCCTTTCACTAACAATAGCTTTATTTCAGTCTTCACCACAAAAAAATAAACATGGCCTTCTCATGAGGTTAAGATGTAGCCCTAAGCTTATCTAAACACTTCATTCTACTGCTATCATCACTCTTTGCTGCATGTGTTTTCACGACACCCCAAGAGTGCAGCTTCCTTCCAAATACACAAAGCACATGTCACACACTCACAGGTTACCCGCAAGTTCACCGTCCGTAAAGGGGAAAAAACGGGGAGCCTGTAACACACTGTTACTATGGTGGCAAGTTTATACATACATTTTAGCCAACAATAACCAGCCCCATGATCAAATGCTAGACTGACCTTATAAATAGTTTTAGGAGATACCATGAATTAAGTTGGCTGTAATTATCAGTGCTTAATGGTGGATAAACAAAAGTGTTTTGAAGTTTTTACTTTACTTACTTGCACCAAGGGAATGAAGCCACATCCGAAACATCCAAAATAGTTTAATTCACTGTGCTGCTCAAAGTCTACTGTTAGCTACTACTGACAAGTTTTAAGGTAGAATGTTTTTTTTGCATGTCACTCAATGTAGGAGTTGACATCTTGAATCCATTAACACAACTTATGCCCAGTTCAGACCAAAGATTCGTGACGAGATGAGTTGAACTGGAACCGGAAACTTTTTGCAATGTGCCATTCTACAATGTTGTAAAAACCTGCCAGTTCACACCAAATCATTAAGATGAGATGGTGTATGAGCTCTATGCAGGGGTGATGGATAGGTCCAACAAACACGACCCGAGAAAGCCGTGTTTGCATCCCGTAAGATTCTAAAGCCAAACTCTGTTCTTTTTTCCTAAACCTAACCACTCCCTTTTGTTCCCTAAACCTAACCACATGTTTTTTGTTGCCTAAATCCAACCATGTGTGTTTGTTTTTTGATAGAAAAAAAAAACATCAATTCCCAGTGTTGTACCAACGCAGTGTTTATATTTTGAAAGAGACTGTATGTAAATGTTAAATTGAAAACAGCAGTATATCTTGAAAGAAGGGAAAAGGGAAAGTCCATGACCGCAATGTCAATATGTGACGAGGTTGGAGTGAGAATGTGTTGGAGTGTGGAAGATGCCACAGAGTTACAGTCTTTATTATCTCTATTTATTATTCGATTAATTTGTTTAATACCCCACTGATCTGAACTTTGTTTTTTGTAGAGGTGACAGTCCAGACGATCAGCTGAAAGTGTTTTGCTGCAAATCAATCAACTCTTAAACCACTCGAAGCACCCTGGATCACTGAGTACAAACAAACCAAAGGCAGTGAGCTGATCATATCTCCCGTTATGGTGTCTATGGGCAGCTATTTCAAATGACATACTTCTGTACTAAACACTTTATATGCTTAATGTGCTCAAGTAGTTCACACTGCACAGTACGGAAAAATGAAGTGTACTACTGGTGCACTTGAAATTGTCCAAACGACACATTCTTAGACCTTGTCACCTCATCCATGTCCACATACAATGTGCAAGGTATTCTGGGTGCGTTGGTCGTTGATGTTCTTGGACAGTGTGTCAAGTTCTGCCTGTTACAGCCCTTGTCTTCTTTCAAGATACACTTCTGTTTTCACAGGAAGTTTACATTGTTGCAACACTGCTAATTGATGTTTTTTTTCCCCTTCAACAACAAACACACATGGTTGAGTTTAGGCAACAAAAGCACGTGGTTAGGTTTAAGAAAAAAAGAACAGGATTTGGCTTTAGAAACTATTAGGACACGAACACTGGATGAATGTTGATTTTTGTTGGACCCATCCACCACCCCTCTTGCCCGCCCCACTTGGACTTTCGCTGCCTTAACTTTCGTGCTTGTCCTGCCACATTTTCCCCGGCACCTTTGGGCATGTTAAACTATAATAGCAAACTTGTGGCGTGTGATGCAAAGAGGGAACCCAGGAGCGGAAGCGGAGCAGGTTGAACAATGATTTATTTTGCACAAGAGCGAGTCAGTCCACAATTAATCGAAAAGTCAGAGTCCTTCAAAAAACACAAAAGATGTCCAGAGAGTGCTGGGCTGTGAGGGCACGGGAGGCACTGGAAAAGACGGAGGAGAGACATGGTTAAAACACTCACCAAAATTCACAAGAAGAAATTCACAATTTACCAAACGAGAGCCAAGCTGATACCACGGAGGTTCTTTGTATACTCTGTCGTCGAGGAGTGTCTCAGCAGGCTTCAAGTAGCAGGCTTGATTGGCAAAGCAGGGACAGGTGAGTCCAATCACTCCTCGACGCAGCAGGTGAGAAGGGTGCCTCCGGAAGAACAAATGTCAAGTTACCCACGCACACACACACACAACCGGAACAAACTTATCAAAATAAAAGTGTCGAGATACAAACCACAACAAAACTAAATAAATCCAAATGTCAGCACTCACAAATATCATATATATCAGTCCTTTAATAACGCGCAGCAGTATCACAAACGGATGCGTTTCAGCACTTGGCTTTCCTCAGCGTTAATACACAAAGTGGGTATAGCCCACATATTTAACAGACAGGACCTTGCTGAATCACTCCAGCTGGCATGAATCAGTCAATCAACTGATCGGATCCAGAGATCCACAGAGCAAGATGTAAAGACAACACAAAGAGTGGCCAATAGGTATGCTGAGCCTACATTCCAATTAAATTAAAAAAATAATCAGATGACTATCCTTAGTACGTCAAAAACTATCTCAACAGTGACTGATCAAAAAGAATTTGAACAGATCAAGTATAAATGCATATATAAACATCCAGAGAAATAATGACATGGGAAAAGTGTAATCACTCTAAAGGTAAATCCTATATAATGGCTATATCAGCCAAACAAGCAATAATCACAATACAATGATCAAACAATAAACAATTAAATAAGTATCCTTTGAATTACAAGACTAAAAAGGACAGAAAAAGATAAAAAAAAGACGAGTCACCTATCCACAAGATCGATTGGGTTCCATGTTGAACATATTAAGTCATGCCAGATGACAAACATGTGCACATGCAGATACCCAGCTGTGGAATAATACAGGAAACAAACATCTTTCTTTCAAAGTCCAGTGTCATGTAAGACAGTAGTCAGACTAGTATCTAATTTACCACATCAAGACATAATAAGTAATAGGTCTAAAGTACAAAAATATAAAAAATATACAAAAATGTAAATGGATCACCTGCAATGTGCCACTGGAGACTGTGGGCCTGGCTCAAATAACCCAAAATACAACAGGATAATTATGTGGCTAGTAAGCAGGATGTCATTCTATGAATAACCCAGTTGAAACAAGGCTGGTCAAACTACATACTAACAAAAACTAATGTATGCATGTAATGCTGTCAGCTAATGATACACAGGACATCCACAGAATAAATTACGCTCGTAACATCCGAGATCAAACCATATTCATAAATGATCACATTCATAAAAAACAGGAAAGTACCAGTTCTTCATTTAAACCTCTGGGATGCTCAGTCTGCAAGTGGTGTATCCAATAAGCTTCTCTCTGGAGAACTTTCTTCTGTCTATCCCCTCCTCTCAAAAGTGGTCTAACCTGCTCAATCCCCATAAAGCGTAAACTGCAAACTCCATGGCCAGCCAAATTAAAGTGCCTGGCAACTGGAGATCTCTCATCCCCATTTCTGATGCAACTCTTATGTTCAGAAATCCTAATTCTCGGTTCTCTTTTCGTTTTGCCCACATAGTATAGACCACATGGACATTTCAACAGGTAAACTATGTGGACGGACATGTGATTCTATCCCTGATCCTCATTTTATTGTGTGAGGGTGTGTGAACTGGTCTCCTTTAATCATAGCGTTGCAGCTTATACAATTCAAACAAGGGAAATTACCTGGGGAAGGAGTACTTAAAAATGTTTTGTTTAACATATAGATCTGTCTTAACGAGTCTGTCATTCAAAACTATAATAGCAGCATGCGACGAATCACTGCCCAAGTGCTGGATTTTGACAACTTCAGAGTGAGACTGGGCTCATCCAAAATTTGAGTGTGGAATGATGGACATTTCTTACCCTCAACAGTCACCATTTTTGTGACATAACAAACTTCTCAGCTTTTGACATGGTGGCTGGGAACAGCAAGGAGCCTGAGCTACAGTGAACACCACTGCATCCCACAGGCTGCGGCCCGTAGGAATGTTGTAGAAAGATCAAACCAAAACTGGCTTGTTTGTCTCATCAAGACCTACAAATCACGCACTGACACCCCTGAACTAAATCCAACAGGAAGTGAGCTGTTTGTCCTTTCAAAGTAAGATGTCGTTTTTCAAAAATTCTCTTTCTCCAATAATATCTACTCCTACACCATTTATTGTAACGGCTTTAAACATGCACACATGACGGGCCAGCTCCTGCTGAACAGATCCTCTGAATAACTTTGTCATTACTCAAACGGTTCGGATTTTATGCCCTCTTAAAGCCTCAGTGTGTAAAAATGGTGAGTAACAGTGACATTTAAAATGTCTCAAACTAGTCCTTCCTCTTCCCAAACCGTGGGTCCGATCTTCAATCTGATCATACCAGCAGAGAGATACAATCGTCCCAAACGCAGACAATAGTTTTTATGTTTGTGGAGTCAAAAATGCAATCTTAGTAGCAAGTTAAAGATGTGTTGGCCCTCATCTTTTCTTCCGAAGACTGTCATAAGGTTTTGTGTCACATCACATTTGAGCACTTATAAAATCCAAACTGTTTGAGTAATGCCAAGGTTTTGTTTAGCAAGGGTAGAACTGTCATGTGAAGCCGTTTGAAGCCGATACAATAAACGGTGTAGGAGGAAATATTTTTTGAGAGAGAATTTTTGAAAAACGACATCTTATTTTTAAAGGGCAAATAGCTCACTTCCTGTTGGATTTAGGTCAGGGGTGTCGGCACGTGATTTGTAGGTCTTGATGAGATGAACAAGCCAGTTTTGGTTTGATCTTTCTACAACATTCCTATGGGCTGCAGCTGCCATTTTAGTGTGTGTAGGTGGCGCGAAAATTGTCAGGAGGTTTTGTTGAATGTCACCTTGAAGAGGCCATAAAATCCAAACCATTTAAGTAATGACAAAGTGGTTGAGATGCTTTGTTCAGCATGGTTTGAGCTAATTTGTGCGAGTTTGTATGAAAAACGCTCTAGGAGAAGATATTTTTTGAAAAAAAGAGCATTTTTCAGGCGAAATCTTACACTGAAAGGGCAAATAGCTCATTTCCTGTTGGATTTAGGTCAGGGCTGTCGTGATTTTTAGGTCTCTATGAGACAAACAAGCCAGTTTTGGTTTGGTCTTTCTGCGACATTCCTACTAGAGGCTGACATTTTTTCGGGAGTCAGACAGGTGGAAACTTGACTTCCGCCAGCTGACAGCACAGCAATCTATGGCTACATCTATGCACGCCAATGTGAACCCCCAGCTTGTAAAAACAGACAGAAAGATCACTGACCTGAAAGAGGACATTCGTCGGCTCCTTGGTGGGCTAAATGACAAATCCTCCATGCTGACCGCTCTCCAGGAGGTGGCTCATGAACAGTTGCTCCAGATCACCTCACTTACGGCGGCCCCTCAGGACACGGTGCACTGGGATCCCAGCGCTTAGCCTCCACCGTCTTCCAGCTCAACACCGAGTTGCGGTTGGGTGGAGGTGGTCAGCACTGGTAAGACAGCCCCTGGCTGTGCTGCCTCACCTCTGTGCCTCAGCCTGTCAAACCACCACAGCGCCTTGGCATCAGACGGAGATCCAGGCGCTGGCACTGCAGACGCTGCGGCTGCGGCTCCTTCCCCGCTGACTTCCGGCCAAAAATGGATTTTGTTGCTCTTTTTAACCTTTTAAAAAACTGTGGAGAGTCAGTTTTTATCAGCGGTCCCCTGCCAATACTGTCCCGCGGGGCAGAACACTTCAGCAGGCTCCTTGCCCTCAATTCCTGGACCCAGGCAGCCTGTAGCACTTCAGGCTTTACTTTTATCGACAATTTTAACTTATTTTGGAACCCTCTTTTTACAGGGCTGATGGTCTTCACCCAAGCAGGCTGGGCAGCCGCATGTTAGCAGCTAACATTCAGCACGCTGTACAATGTGCCCCATGTGACTGACAGTTACGTAAAATGGAAGCCATCCCAGTCAGAATTCCAAATAGATTTAAGAGAGCAGCTCCACCATGGACCAATAGCAACCCAAAAAACTTAGTTCCTGTCACACGTGCTTCACACTCACTACATTGTGATGATGAGCGCATGTTCGGCACGAACATTAACTTGGCCGTGCTGAACGTGCGTTCTCTTTTAAATAAAACTTTTATCATAAATGACCTGATTTTAGATAACAAGTTGGACTATATTGTTTTAACAGAGACATTGCTTGGCACTGACGCACCAGTTGTTCTCTCTTTAAACATAGTAAATTACTCTCTTCAGATGGGTGTCTTCCCTGCTGCCTTCAAAATGGCAGTGGTGAAGCCCCTTCTGAAGAAGAATAATTTAGATCCCAACATTTTTAATAATTAACGACCTGCATCCAACTTACCGTTTTTAAGTAAGATTTTAGAAAAACTAGTAAATTATTTTTTAAAAAGAAACAATATTTTAGAGAAATAATTTAGGATGAACCACAGTACAGAGACAGCCCTTGTAAAGATTTTAAATGATATCAGGTATAACGCAGATTCACAAAAACTCAGAGTCTTGGTACTACTGGATCTAAGCGTTGCTTTTGATACAGTAGATGACCACATTTTATTAAACAGACTCTTTCTTTCTTTGTTTCTTTGTAAGCATGGATACATGTTCCTCCAGAACACATGAAATCAGTTGTGGGGTGCCCCAAGGGTCAATTTTAGGTCCACTTCTTTTTAATCTGTACATGCTTCCCCTTGGGAACGTCATCAGGAGGCACGGCATCAGCTTCCACAGTTATGCAGATGACACACAGCTGTACATCGCCATGTCTCCTGATGACACAGGGCCAATTGATGCCCTTTTTAACTGTATTTTAGATATCAAGTCATGGATGGCAGTGAATTTCCTACAGCTCAACCAGGACAAAACAGAGATTTTAATTATTGGTCCTGAAGGCAAGAGAGACAAACTTTCACCAAAACTACAAGATTTAAAACCTCCACAATGTGGGCGTCATTTTTGACTCTGAGCTTAATTTTATTCCACACATAAAAAATGTAACAAAGATAGGTTTTTATCATCTTAATAATATAGCCAGAGTCCGCCCGTTTCTCTCTCAGGCTTTATCTCTTGTCGTTTAGATTATTGTAATACCCTGCTCTCTGGTCTTCCCAAAAAGACCATCTCTAATCTGCAGTTACTCCAAAACTCAGCCGCACAAGTGCTGATCAGGATTGATTTTAAGATTCTTTTATTAGTTTTTAAATGTCTTAACAGTCTTGGGCCATCTTATTTATCTGACCTGTTTTTATCATATCAACCCTCGCGGATCCTGAGGTCCTCCGGCACCGGCTTTTTAATTGTTCCAAAAGTTAGAACAAAAACCCAAGGAGAGGCTGCATTCAGCCATTATGGCCCTCACTTATGGAACAGCCTGCCGGAGAGCATCAGGACTGCAGAGACTGTTGATGTTTTTAGAAGGAGGCTTAAGACTCACCTTTTTAGTTGGCTCTTAACTGATTTCTTTTACTCTTTTAATTCTTATATTATATGTTATTTTAAATTCTAATGCTTTAAAATGATTTAATTTTAAATCTTTACACATTTTATTATTATTAAAGTTACAATGTGTAATTTACGTGGATGTTTATTGGAAAATATCAACTATTGCTTTCATAAATATATATTTACTAAAGTGTAATGCAATTCACATACAAATGGAAGCTTTCTCATAGGCTTAGAATGATTTCTCTATACATACACAGGCAGGGTGCGGTCTGCTGGAGGCTGCCCTCTTGCGTCGCCACATTTGAATACAGTGGCCAAAAGGAATACACGCGCTTCACCTTTCATGTCTACCTAGAATTTGCCGTCACTGGAGACGGTTAAGGTGAAGATCAGTCCAGGGCGCTTCTGCGTTAACCTGCTTTGTACTTTTATGATTCTGTTGCAAATGGAGGACCACACATATGTTTTGCCCCGTAAGAGGGAAACCACGCAACCAAATAAAAGAAAAAGATCAGATAAGCGAGGACGGGACGAAACGCGAGTGAATATCAGCGTTGCTTATTCCAGGTGGAAAAAAACTCCTGAAGGAGAAGGATTTCACAAGGTAATGCAGAGGTTGCCTGCTTTCTGCTGGACAGGTAATTTAATAACAATTTAACATCATTTTGGCTTCATGTTTGTAACTATTTTTCCCTCTCGTCTAAGTTCGAGTGACGGCTATGTTTACATGCTTCCTAGCCTTGGCTAACATTATCCCAGAGCTACAGTACAGCTAAATGCTTAGCCTAGCCTACAGCCTAATCTGTTGATTCCTCTCGCACTGCTGCAAAGGCTGCCGCCCTCTCGTCCTCCGCTTCCCTCTGGGTAGCCGAGACACACCTCTTCGCCTGTCTGTTCCTGCACCGCTTCTACTCCCTCGCCCCCTTCCTCTCCCTCTCCCTCTTCCTCATCTCCCTGTGTCCTGTGGAAGAACACACTGGAAACGCATTATAATCGTAACAACCTATATTTGCCGCACTGTGCCGTGACTGTCACATAAAACATGTTATTTTAGCCCCGCCTCCCTAAACGTAGAACACGCGCTGTGCGAAGGGCCTCATCTTCCATGGGGGGCCACACTTTGCACGAGAGGACGCATTCGTGCATATGCGCAATGGATGCGCACATGCGCTACCGTGAGGCGCGCTTAGAATCAGCTCAAGGAAGGAGAGAAGAGACCTGACCGCCCAGACATCGCTGCAATGATTGACAGCACTCGACATCTGAACAATCAGAAGTGTGCGCAGGCAGGCACTTGCAGAGCTGCAGCAGGTGAAGAGTTGTCGACATGTCGTCCAAAAGAGCCTCAGGAGTATGTGTGCGGACGTTCGGGCGGGCGGGCTCCACGGAGGGGGAGACCCGAGCCTCGGGGGTATGTGCGGGGCCGGGAGGTCGGGCGCTCCCAGAGAGGGGAGAGGGAGAAATATAGCTAAATAAGATGAAAATAGAAAAAAATGTCTCTGTATTTTATTTCTGTTTTCAGTGTTTAATTAAGGTGGGAGAGGTGGAGGGCTGAGGGAGATCAGACGTCTCCAGAGAGGGGAGAGGGAGAAATATAACAAAATAAGATTAAATAGGAAAAAGCTGTCTCTCTCTTTTATTTTATTTTCAGTGTTTGATCAAGGGTGGGGGATTGAGGTGGTGGAAGTTACTTTCTTTTGATGAGTAATTGATGGCTATTTGTGACTCAGATTTGTTTATTTATTTATTTCAATTTGAAGTTATTTTTATTTAATATTTATTTATTTATTTCAGGTTGAATTTTTTTATTTTATTTGACTCATAAAGCCAAACTACTGTATCTACAGTTCATTTGTTGCTGCCAATAAAAGGTTGTCAAGTTAAATGGCAAGTTGTTGTACGGTCATTTTGTGTCTATGATACATTTGGGATGGGGGCCTCCAAATAAAATTTTGCTTAGGGCCCCAATTTGGTCAGGGGCAGCCCTGTATTTTAGCATTACTGTGCTAATGTTTGCTTGTGTTAACAGAACAATAAAAAATAAAACACTACTAACATATATCTCACAGATAACCTATTTCTCACTGGTAAGCTGTAACATATCATAGCATGGTTTAGATTCCTAAATAAATCTTCACCTCCTCGCTAGATGCTCCTGAAAAACTCATGGATGATGCCATCTCTGCTGTCTGCGTAAGGCTTTTTGCCCTACGAGGCCACTGTCTTTTACCTGACGGGAGGGGTGGGCGAGTGAGTGCTGCAATCTAGAATTAGACCGCTGATGTCACTGTTACTCACCATTTTTACACACTGAGGTTTTAAATTCCTAAATCTATTATTAATATTATTTTAATCTTTAAATCTTTAATTTTTTCTAAATCCTTAAATGTTTATGCATTTTATCATTATTTTATCTCATACTTGTTTTATCTTATCATATTGCTTTTTAGTCTTTTAGTTTTTAGCTCCAGTGTTTCCTCATGGGGGGCCTCCACACTGGGAGGTGTGTCTAGTCTGCCCACGGGGACGTCGTCCTGGAGATTCCTCAGGTCCGAAGGACTAGGAGGCTCTGCACCATGTGTGGAGTCCACCCTGGTCTGTCTGGGTCGGGGTGGTGTTTGTGGCAGCGCTCCCTGTGGCCGTCAGCTGTGATGCCTCTCAGTGTGGATGAGCTCCCCATGGGTGGTTCTTTCCTCATGTGGTTCCTCAGTGCCCTGCCATGTTATTGACTATATTGACTCTGTGTGTGTGTGTGTGTGTGTGTTCATATGTGGGAAGGGGAGGGGCGGGTTTTCAATATGTATGGAATATTTTTGTTGTGTTTTTATTGTGTGAAGCACTTTGTGCTGCATTTTTAATGTATGAAAAGTGCTATATAAATCAAGTTTGATTTGATTTAAAATAATCCACCTCATTTAGCATGATGCTAACACAATTTGCAAGACTCAACGCTCACTCTCCCACTACAGTAACAGCAGGCAGGCTCTCACTGTACTTCCACGCACTGTCATTGGCCAAAAGTCAGTGGCCTGGGCTGAATTAATTTAGCCCTACTGGACAGTAAATCAAGGGGGCTTGTCACGACACCTGTCACTCATGATGTGACAACAATGATTGGAAGCTGATTCTAAGAGTATAAAATCAGCCCATTTACATAAATCCTGCGTTTCTGCAGGCTGTTATAATTAAGAGTATTAAACCGCAATTCTTGTTATTTGAATGGTGCAAAACGGAAGCATGATTATGTAATAAAACAGGTTATTTTAGGAGCCAGGTGGTGAAGGGCTGTGCGCACACAATGTTCCAACAGGGGACAGCCCTCCATTCCAAACCCCCCCCCCCCCCCACCTCCGAAATTGATTTTCAAGTCCATATTGACTTTCCTGCATCAAACACTGCCGCCCGCTCTTCGTCACTGGCACAGTTCTGAAATTCATTGTACTACAAAAGCTTGAAACAAACATTCAACTCATCGTGTTTTTTTTTGAAAATATGTCACTGTCTTCATTTATTAGGCTATGTATAATTTCTCTCACAGCAAACACATTTAAAGGAGACGATTGTCATGTCTTTGTACGTGGTGCTGAAATCCCCGCTGCTGCTGCTGACAGCAGACCGGGGGAGAAAAAGAAGACATTTCTTTGCTCTGTGCTTTGAGAAAATAGTCCCACTGTGTTTGCAGGGCATGTCAAGCTGTGTGATTATGCACAAAGATTGGTTTAACACATTGGCGCAATTTCATACAATTGCGGACATTTAACATGATAAACTAATTTCAATTCAACATGGTCATTTGCTTCGAGGATTCAGCTGAAGCATAATGAGTGTTATATGTTTTTTATATGTATATGTTCTTGTGGTTACTTATGCACATGATCTACTTGACCCCATTGTGCGGTCAGTTCGTCAGGGTTATATTGTTCCTTAAATGGCTTGATTTAGTTCAATCAGGAGAGACGTGTTTAGGTTAGGGAAAAAATGATTTAATTACAAATGCACACGAAAATGGAATGTGAAATGTGAAAAGTCTTTGGCAATTAGACCCCTTTGAGAAGGAGAGCTGTGAGGAGGGAGATAGATCCGTTGCCAATTGGGGAACCCCCCCAAAAACGGTGTGAGGAGTGAGAAGGACGACAAACCGCATGACGTGAGGCAAACCTTACCTTACTGGGAGGCAACAGGCTACTAACAAAACAAGCAGATAATGATTAAAAGGTTATGCATTGCAGAAGAAACATAAACAACTGAAACGAGGAAGCAGTGGATGTGAAAGGAAAGATTTGAAGGCCTGCATGACTCCGGAATGGGGTCATTTAGTCTTTGATGAGAACATGTGGTCAGGAGACAGGAGACAATCTAGAGAACAGGAGATGCGAGATGAGCAGGGAAGGGAAGTGGTAAAAGGAAGCTTGGATAGGTCTAACCACCGAGATAAACTAGGGAGAAGTGGCAGTGGCAGGGGACGAGGTCATAAGGCAGAGGGAAGGCTGGGATGGTATGACAACAAATGGGGAGCTGTTATCTAGAAAACAGGGGATGTGTGATGAGCATGGCAGGGAAATGGCAGAGGGAGGCTTGGATTGATCCAACCACTGGGATGAAGCTGGGGTGAAATGGCAGAGGCAGAGGATGAGGTCATATGGCGAAGGGAAGGCTGGGATGTCATGATTCTAGAGGCCATGGTGTCTATATGTTGAAAGAAATAAAAGGTCAACTAGGACCAACAGAAATAAAAGATCATAGACCAAATGTAAATTAAGGTCAGAAGACCAAACAAAAGGCAAAGGTGGGGCAACCGAACATAAATTAAAGTCAGCAGTTTTCAGCATGACAGCAACAGAAATTAAGGGTCTGATGACCAAACTGAAATTAACGTGACTGGTGCGAGGTCCTAGTGACCTGGGCCTATGTATGCAGAAAATAATAAAAGATCAATAAAGACCAAAACGTAAATAAAAGGTCATAAGACCGAACAAAAATTAAGATCATAAGACCAACTCAAATAAAATGGATAAAATAAAATAAAGTCGCAACGACCAAGTATAAATTACATTTGAATGACAAACGGAAATTAAATGGTCCCACGACCAAAGAAAATTAAGTGTTACAGGGGAAACATTCTGAGGCGGTCCAACGACCTTAGTGAGGTGCATGAGGTCCGCAGACCAAGAGGGGGCATATGCAGGAGGTCCTGAATACCGAGGTAGAGCGTGCTGCATGGGGTACACAAATCATGATGGGGATTGGGATGAGAACTTGAGACTGGGGAAAAAGAAAACATAAGGATTGAAGGGGTGAAGTGAGAAAGTGAGTGGCCGGGGTGCGTTAAAGATAACGATACGAGTGGCTTGAGCAAAGGTCTTAGAACCCTCGGATTAGCAAGCGGGAACCTGTGAGGGTTAACCAAGTGACTTTGCGGTAGTGAAAGAAGCTGAGAATTCAATAAACTAAGAAAAGAGAGAGGAGCAGTGCACCAGACATAGAATGAGAATAAGAGACAAAAAGCCCTGAACGGGGCCACCACCAACTATATGCATGACTTACCGAAAGTTAAGGCTTGAGAGCCCTTTGGTTTGCTAGGACGGTGTTAGTGTCAGGGCGAATGTAGGAGGAGAATGCGGATGAAGACCAGCGCCCCAGTTGTTGAAGGGATGACGAAGAAATACCTTGATTGGCAGCGGTAGTAGCGGCGCCAATCCTGAAGGAATGCCCTGAATAACGCTGAGGGGATAATTTGCATTTGATGAGGACTTGTGTTAAGTAGAAGTTGAACCGGGATTTAGTTAAAGGGACATTCTCGGAGATGAGGAAAAGTGGAAAGGAAGTGTTAGTTTTAGGTCTAAGTTTTATGTAGTTTAACATGGATATAAAGGGGCAGAAAGGGGAATCGATGCGGGCAACTAATACGGAGCAGGCGCCTCTACATTTTGAATGTTTGAGGCGTAAGGTATAGTGAGTGGAGTGGAAGTTTAAATCAGCCAAAGAAATGTCTTTGCTAGGATCAAAAGAGAGAGAGGGTGTAGTGAATTCACCAGCTCTAAGGAAGACATCGAAAGCCAGTAGGAACACTGAGTGGAGAAGGGCATCAATAAAGGGGGAAAAAATACCATTTCTGAGAGCTGACAACATCTTATGTAAAAGAGTGAGTGTGATAGGATGTCTACTATCTGGGATGGGAGGAGAAGCTTTAGCTATGCCTTTTAAAATGAGTTTTACGGCTGGATTGGCAAATAAGCTTGGGAAAGAAGAATCGTAGCATCTTACTTTGAATTGGATACCTGCAATCAATCCACAAATGTACTGAGGTTTAAAGTGCCGGGCATCCATACAGTAACAAATGAAGGCACAACAGTATTTATTTTAACAGGTTTTGAGAGGAATGCATATGGACATACAGAAAAGGCAAAAATGCGCCAAGCAAAATCATATGTTTTTAAAGTTGAAGTAGCTAAGCCCTGTCTCATGTAAAACTTGGCCGAATCTAAAAATTGGGGCATAAGGCCATGGTTCAGTGCAGAGCTAGGACTTTGACAGGAGGAATTCAAACTGGCAAGGAGCTGGCTTCTGGGCAGATGCTCTGGAAAGTCTGAAATTTAAAGCGGGAGAGTGAATCAGCTAGAGTGTTATGGTGGCCTGGCAAGTGACGGGCTGTAATAATGAAGTTATGACTGATGGAGGACCATGTAATGCTTCTCATGAAAGGCATAATGTCTTTTGACGAAGAGCGCCCTCTGTTGATAATGTTGACCACTGCTTGATTGTCGCACAGAACTGAGATGCGCTTGCGTTTCCAATTATGACCCCAAACGTAACATGCTACGGCGATGGGATAAATTTCAAACAGCGCTGAGGATGCCTTGAGACTGTTAAAGGAGGGGGGCCAGTGGCTGGCGAACCACTGGCCCTGGAAGAACCCCCCAAAACCCACGGATGGAGCAGCATCCGTGAAAAACTTGAGAGAATCTGAGGAATGCACTAGCTCGTCATAGAAGAAGGTGATGCCATTCCACTGATCGAGCAGGTGGGACCAGAAACGCAGGTCTGAACAGCAACCTTCGTCTGGAGAGATGACGTCATGAAGAGTAGGCACGGAGGATGCAATATCCAGTAAATGAGAAAAGAAGGATCGCCCCTGAGGGATGACGCGCATGGCAAAGTTCAGGTGGCCGAGGAGGGAGAGCAGTTGTCGTTTTGTGATGTAGTCGGCATCACAGAAGGACTTTGAGATCTCGCGGATGTGCTGCAATTTCTCGGCTGGGAGAGAAGATTTCATTTCGATAGAATCGAGAGTGATGCCGAGAAATTCTAAGCGTGTAGCTGGACCTAACGTTTTTTCCTCTGACAAGGGGACGCCGAGAGCCTGGAAACTAAGTTTCAGTTTGGACAGAGAGGAGCCGGAGCTGTCATGAGGGGGGTCTATGAGGAGAAAATCATCGAGCAGATGGAGGACGGAGGGGATTTTGACTCTGTTTAACAGAATCCAGCAGAGGGCCTCCGAGACTAAGTTAAAGATGTATGGGCTGCTTCTGCATCCAAATGTCAGGCGGGTGGCGAAATAGAATTGCGAGTTCCACCTGAAACCGAAGAGGTTCCACTGAGATGGGTGAATAGGCACTATTTTAAAAGCATCGGTAATATCAGCTTTTGACAGCCAGGCACCGTGACCTGCGAGCTTGATTAATTTGATTGCGTTACCTACGGTGGCGTAATCGAGGGAGAAGGGCTCTAAGGGGATAAGGCTGTTAACGCTTGCGAACGGGCCGGGCGCGGTGCAGAGAGATCAAAAATGAGCCTTTTCTTCCCCGAATATTTCCTCGTGGCTAGACCGATTGGACTTCAACGGAACACTGAAAAAGGGGAGGACCTGTACAGGCCGATGACGTAACCTTTGTTTACCTCTCTATCCAGCAGCTGGGAGACGGTATCAGGCTCATTTAGGGCGGACTGGAGATTTTTTGCAACGTATGGAACTGATGGGGAGGAGAGAACCCCTACTCTAAAGCCCTGAGTGAGGTCTGTGAGGAGATGATCTACGAACACTGAATCAGGATGAGAAGACAATTCTGTTGCTAGAGACTGTACATTTATTGGAGTGGAGGGATGAGAGTTCAGAATGTTTTTGAACCATGTTGAATTGCTCGCTAGGGAGGAACCCGGGATGATCTGGTGCGTCGGGGGCAGACTGACCGAGGGTGAGCTTCTTTGCAGTAGCTGCAAATATGGAGAAAACTGCAGTTGGGGAAAGAGCAGACACTATAATTAAAGTTGCTGCAGATTTGGTTGCTATTAAAGCGCTCCATCTGGCGCCCTGGCTTGACAGGTTGAGGCTGGGGCTGGAGCCGAAGCAGCAAGGGAATCCCGGCGGAGGGCTGGAACGGGACGGTGGGGCAGAAGGGGAAGATGTAGCCTGGGGTCCTGCAGGAATTGCAGGAGATGATTTGGGAGCCTCCGGCGATCATCACTAATAGTTCCGTGTCCAGAATGGACCAGTCCAGGAGAGTATTAAACTGCTCGATATAGAGCGCGGCTTTACTGGAGAAAGCTTTGCGGTACTGGTAGAACACATTCCTGCCATATTTAAGATTCAGATCGCAGATGAGGGATAAGTAGGAGTCTAGTTCCTGCCTTCTCTCCGGAAAGCTGAGCAGATTACGTCCCAGTAAATGCCGAAGGCTGCGACAAAATGCCCAAATGAAAGGTCTCTGCATAGACGGGGATCGGCTGATTTGAGCACCGCAGTGATGTCTACGCCAGAGGCGATGGATTTATCGCACTCGGGAGACGGCAGGATGAGGCTAACGAGATTAACGTCTCTGCCTTGGAGGATTTTTGCTTTTAACCGGGGAGATAAGGTAGAGGCAAATGGAATGTATGGCCTACCTAGAGGAGGGGCTGGGACAACCGTGGCCAGAGAGTGAGATGAGGCTCCGGGAGGAGTGGATGTAGAGGGCTGGCTGGGCGTGAAGGCTGGCTGCAGCATGGAAGCCTGGACCCTGGATAAAGTCACTGAAGAAGAGGCGGTGGCTGAAGTGGTTTCCAGAGCCCGGAGACGAGCTTCGATGCTGTTCATGGAATTAGCCAGGGTCTGCAGAGTGGACACCAGAGCATTTTCTGAGGTGCGCGATGGGGAGAGAGCAGGAGGAATGGGAGAAGGAGGGGGAGAGGCGATGATTCTCTTCTTCACCTGAGGAGTTTTGGAAGGTCCGGATTTCCTGGATCTTTTGCGGCCGCGAGCTGGCACAGCGGAGGACCCGGCTTGAGCAGGGGGGAGAGAGGTCTCTGCTGTATCGTGGCATGCGGCTTCAGCCGCCAGCTCGCGGAGCTGAGACAGAGGGAGGCCTGGGGCTGGAATAATGCCTTAAGCTTGAAGCTGAGCCAGCAAGAGTTCGGACTCATCCGATGGAGAACCGCCGCACAACGCGAGGCGAGTACTCCTGCGCCGACCGGACGGCGGGGTAGCAGCAGTCTCCGGCAGAGCAAGTAAGACGGGATCGAAATCCTCCGGCACTGGGTCGAGATCGGAGTCAGACATTGGAATTAGCATGAGCGAAAGGATGCAGCACAAGGTAAGGGTAACATGAGCCATGCGCAGCGATTCTGCCTAGAATGACAGCTGAAAGCGGCAGAGGAGAGAACACATTTAAAATCTCGTAGTGACAACCTGATTGGCTGAAGGAGGCTGTGGCTAATTATGATAGGACAGCAAGAAGAGTGTGCGCCCGGTGGCAGCTGATTGGAGGAAGCAGTGGGAGTGAGACAGGGAGAATTGTGAATGAATGAGCATGGAAAGGTCTTCCTGATTGAACTTACGCTGAGCTTCATTTATCAAAGTTTCATTTTCCTAACAAAACATTCTAGTTCTCTTAAAACGGCATGTTATTATAAATAACTTCAAATCAAATCCCTAATTATTTATGAGTGCGTGCCCCCCCCCCCCCCAGAAAATAGTAAAAAAAAATATCCACAAGTGTTTTACAGCAATTGTTCTACCTGGAGACGATGTATGAGCTCACAGACACCAGTGTGTCTTGTGTACTGGACTGGACAGCAGCTGGCAGTCATCTAGTGGTCGCACTGTATAGATTTATTATGCTACATTATAATTCATTATTTGCTATTAGTGAGGATCATTTTAGATGTTGCTTACTGTTTATAGCCTGTACTATTTACAACATCAGCATATAGTTTGTATCCACAAAATACAGTTTGATATTCAAGCGGATGCGCTGGAAAACTTGGCAGAGAGCCAATGCTGCCTGGCTGCGCTGAAACGTAACCTCATCTATAAATAGTACACAGCCACGGCACTGACTCAGACAGTGACCTGTCTGAGCTTTCAGCGTGGGAAATAATTGTATGTCGAGCGCACGTTTTAGTATCTTGTGCGATCTAGTTAGCTTATCTCGTGGGCACGAGATAGTTTTTTTTTGTTTTGTTTTTTGGGGACTTAGGGGCTCCGTAGAAAAGTGCCCCGGGAGGAGAAGAGAAAGGCATTTGGAGAATAGTTAGGTAGTTTGAGATTACCAGTTATTAAGCAGTCAATTCTCCTTGGACTTCCTGTGGGTGTTAATGTAAAAAAGTAAGTGCAAGTTTACCTGCCTTCGAGTTTAATGTGTAATTATTTTGCTACATTTAGAGGCAGCTTGTTAAGGTTGTTACAGCCTGTTCGATAAACTTGTGTTTAGTTACAATATGTTTCACAGTTAACCCATATCACCAAGAAGTGCTAAATATAAAGGTTTGTGGCATTTACCTCATTGCTGTAGACTCTAATTCTGGTTAAATCAGCTATTTCTGCATAATTGTTCTGTATCTTTATATCTGGAAGCAGGACAGAGTATAGAGTAATAATACTTTGGTGTTTACTGAGTGCAGATAATTGATGCATATTCTGTAGTGTTGTTTTGGTGACAGTTCATGCATACAGTTTAGTGCTATTCAGTGTTATTAACATGTAACTTTGAATGAGAACCTTTCCAACCTTAGAGTGTGCCACCTGTAGTGCATAAGACCAAAAAAGCATTTCTTTCCAGTTAAAATATGCAATTTATGCAATGAAGGAGACTGACATTGAATGTTGAAGGCCAGTTTATTCATTATTTTATTAATATTGTTTCTGCCTTAATAGAGTATATGCAGACCATTACTTACCTTGAATTTGCTCTTATTTCCATGGTCAGTTGCAGTATGCAATTTCATGATTACATTTAAGGTGTAACCTGATTGTTTATGTGGATCTTGCATGTGTTGTTTACTGTAGACCACACACACTCGCCCAGCCTCTTAATAAACTGGTTAAGCTGCAATTGCACGTCTGTCTGTCCTGGAAGAGGGATCCCTCCTCAGTTGCTCTTCCTGAGGTTTCTACCGTTTTTTTCCCCCAGTAAAGGGTTTTTTTTGGGGGGAGTTTTTCCTTATCCGCTGTGAGGGTCCAAAGGACAGAGGAATGTTGTATGCTGTAAAGCCCTGTGAGGCAAATTGTGATTTGTGATATTGGGCTTTATAAATAAAATTGATTGATTGATTGAAAAGAAAGTTCCACCTCCTCTGTGTCTGATCAACACCCCTTAGCGACGGCTGAACCACTTATTCTCATCTACAGTAACCCTCTAGGTCATTCAGTAGGGTTCAGAGAGTTAATATTGATGAAAATAAATGGAAATACTTTTAAGGTCATTTCTAAAGTAATTTAAACTTCAGTGTGAGCTTATATTTTGAAAGTTGTGGACATAAGCCATGTGACCTAATGAAACTTTGACAGGTGTGATGATCAAACGACACATCCATATTCATTTGAATTCATGTGACCTAGTGAAAGCTTGATTGATGTGTACTGACTACTGTGAGAACATAAGTAACAGCAGGCAGACACAAATATATACTAGTTAATTTCACTGGAGAAACTGAGCAGGACTAAAGGACTGCAGCACAATTATAACCACAGGTTTGACTCAAATTCTAAATGAGGCAAAAGAGTTTGACCTAGAAATCTTGTATTTACACATTTTTGCTATCAGGCATTTATTTAGGAAGTTGTAGGAATGAGCCACATGAGCTGGTCAGTTTGGCCAATGTGTGTACTGTCAGGTGTGTGTGATGATGAGACATACCCACAAACATTTAGTGTTGTTCCTTAAATATTACCAAGGAAAAGGCAGACAACATGATTTGGAAGTGGAACTTTGATGGCTTCTGAAAACCAAACTGCTGAAGAAATGAACCCCCCTGCGCCGTGGGAGGTTGCTGCTGGGGTGTGTGTGATTGTGTGGATTTGTTTATGTGTTTGTGGGGGTGACTTGACTGATAAGTAAGGCACTTATCATGCTGTGTACTACATGTGCTACAATTACTGAGCGCTGTGTGTATAAGATTACAGTATGTTAAAATATGTATTTAACAGTCATAACCATAAAAGTAGCAACAAGGCTGTAGTAGTGTGTGGGAGATGGAAAACACTGATATATAATGTGTAGATGCTGTTTCAAATGAAGATTCTGCTGCTGTAATCTGTTCTAGATTCTAACCATGCA